>ML364858.1:0-36115 GCA_005239505.1 Nicotiana paniculata | reverse complement strand
TTTTTTTTTTTTTTTTTTTTTTTTTTTTTTTTTTTTTTTTTTTTTTTTTCTTTTTCAATAACACTTTCAAGTTCCAAAGAGGGTAATCAAAGGAAGGTGGCTCAAAAGGTTGGCAAAAAGAGTTAATGGTGTTTGGGTAGCGAGAATGAAAGCCTTTGTCATCTCAACAGGAGAACATTTAATGCTATATGGAGGATCAAACATAGTACCTTTTGACTGCACCTGCGTTGACAGTTGTTTCAGGGACATTTTCTTTGATGTACCCCAAGTACAAACGCACTCCTTTGGTAGTAATGTATGGACCTTTTCATTCTGAACCAATTTTCCTTTGGCTATTCCGATTCATTGTTTTATTTCCTTGACTAAACCTCATTTGCATTCGGATCCTTGATTTATTATTTTGAAGTATGACAGCGTTTTAGGATCTTTGACTGCACCTGTGTTGACAGTTGTTTCAGGGACATTTCCTTCGATGTACCCCAAGTACAAATGCACCATTTTGGCAGTCCTCTTGTAGTAATGTATGAACCTTTCCAATTTGAACCAATTTTCCTTTGGTTGTTCCGATTCATTGGTTTATTTTCTTGACCTAACTTTATTTGCATTCTGATTCTTGATTCATTATTTCGAAGTCTGACAGCGTTTTAATATCCGGGCATGAAGTCCGCAAGCATGTCATGTTATTGAAATCTGCATTTAAACAGAACTGAAAGTAGAGTGAGAAAGAGACAAGATTAAGAAAGAGACGCTCTTGGAAAATGAAATATTAATTCCATTTGATTTTTTTTTTAAATATTGTTTTATGGTTTTTTTAAAAAAAAAAGATAGAAGGGTTTACATCGGAAAGTAAGACAATAAAATAAAACATCCGGATCACACCCTGGGATAATCCGGACGCAGAAAGGATAGCAAGGCTGGCTACCGAGACTCCCATTTGATGGGGGAACTTTCAGGCTTGGCGAGCGTTTTTGGCTTTTCTTCTGTCTCGGCAATGGCTGCAATGGCCTTCAGTGCCGANTGGGGTCATCTTCATCCCTAAGCACTATTGCCTGGACCTCGATGAGATCTTCCACTGCTCTTTTGAGAGTCCAACAATCTTCAGTGTCATGCCCGACGACTCCAGAGTGGTATTCACATTTAGCATCAGCCCGGTGCGAGGGGGAGTCGGGGTTCGACCGGTTTGGGGCCACTGACTGCAACAGACCTATCCTGACCAACTTTTGGAGCAAGCTAGAGTAGGATTCACTAATAGGGGTGAATTGATTCTTTTTGAAAGGCTCTCTTGGGCGAGGATCGTATTGGGAAACATTTGATTGGGGATTATATGGAGCTTGGTAAATATGGGCATTTCTAGGAAGTGGAGCTCGGTTTTGGGTATAATTTTATGGATGTGTGTAAGGTTGTGTGTTCATCACCACACAGGAAGGCGGTGTCACGGCAAATGCAGCATCATCTTGATAGGGGTAATAGTGTTCTGGGATTTCAGGAAGAATATATGATTGGTTGAATGCCTTGTGGGCCCCCTCCAAGATCGAAGCCATCATAGCTCCCTCTTCTATCTCGTTTCTGTTCATCAAACCCTCCGGACCATTCTGAACGGCCTGTGATGTAGCCTTAAAAGCAGCTTGACTCAAAATTCGGCCCGTTTATAAACCTCTTTCGACCATCTCCCCAATTTTTATAGCTTGAGCGAACGGTCTACCCATAGCGGACATCATATTCTGGAAGTAGTCCGCCTCTTGGGCCAGTAGGAAGACCGTAACCGTTTCTGCTTCGTCCATTGGAGGCTTTACCCTGGCAGCTTTCTCACGCCATTTGACAGCATATTCGCGAAAGCTTTCCGCAGTTTTCTTTTTCAAATTAGACAAAGAGTTCCTGTCGGGAGCGATGTCTACATTATACTGGAACTGGCGCACAAAGTCTCGGGCCAAATCGTCCCACATATGCCAATGAGTAATTTCTTGATCCATATACCATTCAGAAGCGATCCCGGTAAGTATTTCTCCGAAATAGGCCATCAGCAACTCTTCTTTTCCATCAGCACCCCTCAGCTGGTTACAATATCGTTTCAAGTGAGCTATCGGGTCTCTGTGCCCGTCATATTTTCCAAACTTGGGCGTATTGAAACCAACTGGCAGGTGAACATGTGGAAACATGCATAAATCGTAGTAGGAGAGACTCTTCTAACCACTCAAACCCTGTATGTTCTTTAAGCTTTGCTCTAAGCTTCTCATCTTCCGAGCCATTTCGTCTTGCTTGGGGTTTCTCATTGTTTTTTGCTGACCCATGGGAGACTTATATTGAGAGTGCTGAGGGTAAGAGTTTTTCTTGGGCACTGTTGGCTGTGCCATGGTGAAGATTGGTGGTGCAGCGAATATTGCTGGCGGTGCCCTTGAATCCGGCGCCTGGGGGTGATCCACAGAAGGCATTCCGGGGCCATTAGGTGGCATTAGAGGGCGCCCATATGGGAAGATTGAATTGGGCACAAGGATGTTGGACAACCATCTAGACCGGGAATCAACTCAGGAAAATGAGGGATTACACTTGGCAGTCCCCTACCATTAGACCAGGCGTCCCACATTTCCAACATGCGGTGACGAAACATTCTATTTTCTTCAGCAGTTGCTAATTCAGGCTGCGGAATAGCCGATGTCGGGCTATCCTCAGGACCGATGATTGGCAAATTGCTTGCGGAGGCCACTTTTACCTTTGGATCTTGTGAGGGGAGGAGGCTAGACTACCAACAAAACCAACCACCAAAACCTGGCTAATTTGCACACACAACAACCTGGTTAGTTTGAGACATGTAACAAATAGGAAATCGCATGTTGGGATGCAATGCACCTAACAGTTAAACGCTTCTATCATGTGATTGAATTGTTGCCTGTTTCATCCCGGCCTTTAAATGTCCCTTTCCAATTTTATCTCTCTCTTCTCTTTTTTTTTTCATATTTCGGTTTCTTGGTATTTTCGCTCTTTGTTTTTTCTCAGTTATTTTGTCACTCTCTTTTTTTCACTTTCTTTTCACTCTTTTCTTTATTTTTTCGCTCAATTTTTCTCTCTTTCTCTTTTATTCAATTTGTTTATGGCTATGATCGAATTCGATGGGGATTGCCTACGTATCATGATGACGCATGAATCAGATCTTGCGTAGTTCGGGAAGATTGAGAATGGTGCAAATAAGCTAACCCTTTTTTTTTCTTTTATAAAACTCAGGCATATATTTTTTTTGAATTTTTTTTTTTGGGAAAGGCTTTAAAAGGAGAAAGAAAGTTTTTTTTGGCTTTTGCTTTTTTTTTTTTTTTTTGATTCAAATGTTTGAAGGAAAGACTTCTAAAAGCAAGAAAAATATTATTTTTTTGGATTTTGATTTGATTTTTCTTTATTTTTTCTTTGAAAATTTTGAAATGAAGACTTCTAAAGAAGAAAGAAAATATTTTGGAATTTGATTTTTTTTTAAAATTTCGTTTTTTTTTTCGTAAGAAAAACTTCAAAAGAAAAAGGAAATATTTTTCGATTTTGTTTCTGATTTTTTTTTAGAATTTTTGGAAAAAACACTTCTATAGAAGAAAGAGAATATCTTTTTTTTTTTGGATTTTTTATTTAATATTTTTTTTAATTTTGTTTTTGGAAAAAACACTTCAAGATAAAGAAAAAAAGTATTTTGGATTTTGACTTTTGATTGATGATTTTTTTTTTTGAGATTTTTGAGATAAAGACTTCTTAAAGAAAGAAAATATTTTTTGGAATTTCGCTTTTTGATTATTATTTTTTTGGAAAAGTATTTCTGAAGGATATATTTGATTTTTGATTGATTTTTATTTCCTTTTTTTAATTTTTAAACATATGAAATAATTTGGAAAGAAGGAAAATATTCTTCTTCTTTTTTTTTGGGTTTAAAATCCTTTTCTTTTTTCTTATTTGTTTGGGATTTTCTTAAGGAGGGATTTAAAGAAAAAAAAATTGGTTTTTTTTTTTGAAAATTGGGAAAATAAAAAGGTAGAAACTAGTTTTTTGGGATTTTGATTTAACTTGTCTTTTTTTCTTCTTTTTCGGATTCAAAGTATTTTTGGGTTCTAAGACATTTATTTTTCTTTTTTCTTTTATCTGTTTGAAATTTCTCAAGAAAATACTCCTAAAGAAGGAATTAAACGAAAATATCTTCTTCTTTTTTTGGGATTTTCTTTATTTAATATTATTAGGGAGGAATTAAAGAAAATATTTTTAGATTTTTAAAAATTGGGATCGGGACCGATGAGGTTTGTCTACGTATATCACATCCGGTGAGAATCAGACCTGTGTAGTTCTGTTAGTTTTGACGGAACCGGGGAATATGACTTTTGAGAATATTCATTTATTTCCTATCTTTTAGACAGAGTTTCAGGATTTCAAATACATATTCCTCACTCTTTGTTTTTTTTTTCCTTTTTTTTTCTTTCCTATTCTAGAAGTCGGTCAACATGCATGCCGGAACAAACAAATGCCAAGTAGCACGTAAGATGCATCAGGATGATCTTTTATTTTGGGTTCACCTGTCCTAGACGGACCCAACCCCTGTGTTGAGTCCCCTAAATCAAATGCACGTGATGCAAATAAGCGTTCCTACTAGGGATCCGGCATGAGGTTTTGTTATTCTAGGTTTGAATCCTGGGGTTTTGTTCTAGACCAGGCTTATCCGAGCGGACAGCTCGAGCCGATGTCGGGGCAGCGTACCGGGAATACAGAAGCTTCACCGGCTTTGCAACTGTCCGTACCTCGTTCTAAAATTTGGATATGACTCTAACAGAAAAGAAGTCACACGAAGTGCACACTTCCTAAATGATTTAGAAGACTCAGAGACAAGAGGGGTTCGTAACAATTTATATACAATTCACATAATATCAAAGCGGTAAAAAGCGGCAATTAGCACATTAGGTTTAAACATGTAAAAATCAGGTAATAATGAAAGCCAAATATAACAACTATTCTAAGCTCGAATTCTTGAACCCTGAACCAGAGATTCTGGGTTCCAATCCCTAGCAGAGTCGCCAGAGCTGTCACACCTCCTTTTTCACCGCCCCCAGATTAATGAAGGGGTAATAAGGGAGTTTTTCCACTTTAAGTGACATTATTCGGGTTTGGGATTTATTATTATTTTCAGAGTCGCCACCCGGATTTTTGACGATGCTCCGGGACACCGTTTTGTTTTAGAATCCCAAACCGAGGAAATTTTGACTTTGTGTTGATTTGTCTGCGACCAGAAATCCGAGTAAGAAATTCAGTTAACCCGGGAGAAGGTGTTAGGCACTCCTGAATTCTGTGGTTCTAGCATTGTCGCTTAACTATTAATATTTGACCTGAGTTATCTGTTTATTTACGTATTTTTGCCTATTGTGCATTTAGCCTTTTTACTTTTAAACGCTTTTAATATTTATGGATTTATCTTGAAATAAGTCACGATGGCGTGCACTTGTTTGTTTTTGGAAATATTGTAACCGCGCCACATGAAATGCACCCACGATTACAACATGTGATTTATATTATGGTTTTGAGTTAGAGTCGGGGACATGAATTGTCGCACCCGAGTGTAGATTACGTAGTCAAGACTATGGTCGTAACGGCTTTATAGTGCCTATCTGAGGTGATGTTTGATTATTCTTTATGTTTTGAAATCTTTATCTAAAAGTGGTATTTTAGCTTACGGGATATGTATATAAATTATTTTTTTATATTTTATGGATTTATCTTGGGACAAGTCACGATGGCGTGCACTTGTTGTTTTTGGACACATCGCAACCGCGTCACATGAAATGCACCTGCGATTGCTGCATGTGATTTTATTATTGTTTGAAGTTAGGTTCGGGGGCATGAGTTTCCACACCCGAGTGTAGGTTATGTATAGCCACGAAAAGGCTTATTTGAAGCAATGTTGGATTATCCACTAAGTTTAATAATTTGAACTACAAGAGGTATTTTTCAACCTAGAGGATATGTAGAAGGTTGTCTAATACTAAACTTACTAATTTAAAAGACAAATATTTGGGCTATGGCTATATTTTAGCCCAATTTATCATTTAACCCTTTGGCCAATCCTACCGTGGCTAATTGGGGGTGAAGCGACTGATTCTTTGCGAGTTCAATTCCCTCGTGAATACTAACCATAGAGCCCTACTAAGACCTTAAGCAATCTTCGTTTTTTAGTTTGACAAAAGGTCAGAAATTCGTTAACAGAATACACATCGATCATATATATGTATATACTTATGAAAACGTACAGACATACAAACACCCTTTTAATCATTGAATTTGTTTCGAGTTTGCAATATTGGATTATTCCCTTTCATGGATCCTTTGTAAGCAGTAGGAGTGTAATACACAAAAACATGGTCATTTACAGGACATAGTCCACAACAGAATTACATATGCGAAAAGAAATGAAAAATTCAACATATAGGTCACAAAGGACCTTTCTTTCCAACAGACTATAGTTGCTGCATTTTTCAAGAGCATGATGAAATTGACAATAAAAGCCACCAAGAAAACGACTCTTTTATCTTAAAGAGAATACTCGAAATATCAGATCATGTCCATGACTATTAATTACAAGAGTCCAAATTGGATGCAGAAAACGTTTATACAAACTTTATACAGAATACTTAACAATAAGTTGCTGAATTGAAAAACACCAGGACTTAATGTGAGAACAACAAATATAAAATAAATCTAAATTTGGGTCAACAGGGAGCTTCTAAGCGATATACATGAGCTCTATTTTGCTAGTTTCAGACTTTTCCCCACAAACTTTGGCTTGTAAAAGCAGCTACAAAGCTGATTTGCAAGTCGATGTCGTCTCTGACTCGCCTCATGGGGATAAGAATGTTTGAAATTCTCTTTTTCCGGGTGAGACCCCAACATCCATGTCATTAAACAAAGAGAAGGGATGGATATCTATTTCAAAGATTAATCCAGAACAAGTAACACTAGCTCATCACATAAATACTATGTATCATCTCATAAGAAACAACCATAGATTCACGAGATTTCTAGTAACATAACAGACAACCACATAACTAAATAATCATTTATCACACAAAATGGTATTCTTTATCATCATAACATCAAATGAATAATACATTAAGGGATATGAAAACAGTACCTTAAATAGCAAACACAATAGGAAACAAATGAATTGAAAAAAAGAACTAATTTGAACTAGAATAGAGCAATAGCAACCTAAAACCAAACAACACCAGCAGGAAATCAACCCAGGAATTTCGAATATAGATGCTTAAAACTCTCAGAATCAAGACACCAAGGAAGAACGGGAAGCTGAGAATGAAAGCAATACACTGATGATTTTCTTCAAAGGAAATAGCCAGATTCTTTTTTTTCTCTTTTTGTTTTATCTATTGATATTTTTGAAGATTTTTGTTTGTGAGCAGTAGCTGCTATCTTTTCTATTTGTCCCTAGAGTGTATGAATCCTTTTCCTTTTATAGGGTAACTTAGGGTGGTATCAAAAAAATATTTTCTACCCTAAAGGATCAGATTATTCTTTTATCTGGACAGTTGTCCGTCCTTTCCAGGCCCAAAGGGGACAGTTGTGA
Source organism: Nicotiana paniculata (assembly GCA_005239505.1). Taxonomy (NCBI): domain Eukaryota; kingdom Viridiplantae; phylum Streptophyta; class Magnoliopsida; order Solanales; family Solanaceae; genus Nicotiana; species Nicotiana paniculata. The sequence goes on along the minus strand of ML364858.1, from coordinate 28,530 downwards.
AGTGCTAGAACCTTCAAGATGTCCTATTCTTTGTAAATTTCAGATTTTACCCCTAGAAAATCAAATATTCCAACTATACCCTGAGATTTTAGCTTAGCCTGATCCTAGAAATCCTTTTGGGATCTTCTAGAACCAGCTGGATGATTCCAAATTTTTAAACAATCCTACACTGGTTTCAGAGGTTCTGAAATCAATTAATTTTCAGGATCTAATCTAATTAATTAGTTATAAGTTCTCTTAATTAATCATAATCAACAAAAATGAGTTACAAAGATCAAAACAACTACCTAAGAAACCTAAAATTTTAATTAAAAACTGATTTAAGAAAGATTAGTAAATTGGCCTTGCTACTGATTTCATCGATCAACTTTTACTTGAAAGAAGTTGCTCTAATCCATCCTAAACTTCTTAGTCATTTTTAGAGAAAAGAAAAACAGTCGAGCACAATAGAACGAATTAAACACGATTTATCAAAGAAACCCTAACAACTACACATAGCTGCAAAACAGTCAAGAATATGCCTAACATGTTAACATTGAATTAAATTAATTGAAGTCAGTGCGAATCGAAGAAGCACAGTCACACATACAAACAGTGGCAAAAACTATGCCAAGAAACATGGTTATCAAGAACCCTAGTTACTAATTGACGAGAACGAAATAATTAAAACATTACTATCACAAATATGTTTAGAGCTTAACTAATCAAGAAGAAGAAACATGAACAGGTGGCAGAAAACAGTGAAAGAAAAAGCAAAAACCTAGACTAAAACAGTGATGGTTTTTAAAAGAAAACACAAAGACAAATAGGAAAAGAAAGGGGGGGGGGGATACCAGTGGTGGCGTTTTGGACGGATTCCAGCGACATTGGAAATGGTCCAAACCCACATGAATCGATATCTCTCATCAAGAGCTATCGACTCATGCCGGTGTGAGCCATTGGAGATATTGGAGTCGATTTGTAGAAGAAGTTAGGTTTTCGGAGTTTTCAGATTTGAAATTAATTAATATCGGGTGGTTCTTTGGGAAAACTAAGCCTAGGGGGTGATTGGGGATGAGGAGATGACTGTCGGGTAAAATTTTGAGGCTATTTGGTGGAGCTCCGCCGTGGACTGTGATGGTATACGGTGGGGGAAGTTAGGGCGACTAGGGTTTGGGTCTGAGGAGAGAGACGAGAGGCGAGAGTGGGGGGGAGTGTGTGAGACTTCTGACTTGAGAGGGTAGGTGGGGGGGATTTGGACAGTTATATAGTTAAGGGGTCACTAGTTTAGGACCGTTGGATCAAGATGATCCAACGGCTGGAGGGTTTGATAGGATAAACGGGGTCGTTTTGGGTACCGGGTCTGGGCAGGCAGGGTAAGGTCTTGGGCTGGGTTGCTGGGTGGTGTAAATAAAGAATTGGGCTTGGGTCCTTCTTGGCCCAGGTCCGATTTTAACATTCTAAGCTTAATTTCAAACTAATTAATCTAATTAAAATCAAACCTAATTAAATTTAAAAGATGCAATAATCAATTTCGTCTTTATTTTATCTAATTATAGATTAATTAAGAATAAAATAATTAATTCAATACTCCTAATTAAATCTATAGTTTTGTCAGATAAAAAGATGATTAATTTTAGCAATTAGTTATCAAAACTACATTACCTCAAATAATCATCATTTCTTTGCTACTTAATTCAATTATTTATAAATAAATTTATAATTCTTTGATAATAACGATGCACCTAATTATGCAATTAAAAATAATTTTAAAAGACGAATTATAAATATACGAGGCAAAACAATTAACAATTAACACTAAAATTCAACCAAATCCATAATATTAATTTACTTATCTAATTTTATCGGAGTATTTTGTATGAAAAATTACATGCTCACACCCTCCACCTTATTTATCTTTTAATTAGTTTAGCAAAAAGTGTTATACATTTTGGTCAAATAATTTTGTGCCGTCTGTTGGGATTTTCTAGTCAAAGTCATAGTTTTTCTAGATCTACAAATAACACACGAACAACAAAATATAGAACTTTTTTTTTCTACTTGCACGGTCTAACATGGCAGGGAATGGAGAAGAAAGTTGAAAGCAGTGGCAGGCCTTACTGCTAATCTCCTAAACACCATCAATGAGGTTAACGGAGAAGACGGGGAGAACGTGACACCAAGCGTTTCACCTGGGTGAAGTGGTTCACCCCTCCCTCATGGCAGTGTTACCGCCTCCCATGGAAAAAGGATCCTCTACGTCCACGACGGAAGAAGCATCACCAGCAGTGAAAAAGATACTAGAAGCATGGTTAACGAGTACACTGAATAGTATACTCGACAAACCCGCTCAAAGGGAGAGTAGGGATGATGCACGAGTCGACGTCACAAGAACAACCAATGAGCAACATGCCCCCCTCCTTCAACAGATATCACTCACTGTTAATGCTGCAGGTAATGATGTCCTCGCTGACATTCTAGGAAAAATGGAGGAGATGGAGAACGAGAAAAAAACTCTCTGTGATCAAATGAGGGATCACTAAGAAAGGGTGGATAAGATACTGGGCGCCCCAAAACTTCTACAAAAATGGGATGCCGGTCGGTTTGTGGAACAAGCGTATAGCGATGAGGTTGCACCGCATGCTATACCTAAAAAATTCAAGATGACATCATACTTAAAAATATATGACAACACAACGGACCCTGAAGATCAAATCATCCACTACGTCATCGCAGTGAAAGGCAACGATTTCACTAAAGAACAAGTGTTATCTGTACTGCTGAAAAAGTTTGGTGAAACCCTAACCGGGGGAGCTCTAAAATGGTACTCACAACTGCCAGCGTGATCCATAGAAACATTTGAGGAGATGGCCGACAAGTTCGTCACCGCCCATGTCGGGTCCAAGAAGGCAGAAGCTAGGGTGAATGATATATTCGTCATTAAGTCACCATACGAAGGGCTCATGGACTTCCTCGCCCGGTTCAATAGAGTAAGAATGACCCTTCCAAACGTATCAGAGGGAATGGTAGTAGCAATTTTTCAAAACGGGTTGAACAGGAGTGGATCGAGAGTGACCAAGAAACTGTTGAGTAGGCTCATGAAGTACCCTCCACCACTTGGGAAGAAATACACAATGCCTATTGTGCCCAGGTGAGAGCAGACGAGGACTACCTTAACGGACCAACCTAGCGGTTGACATCGGTCCATATGGAGTCAAGAAAGGACCGCAGAAACAATAAGAAGAGGGATCATTTGGGTCCACGCCTCAATCGCGAGAGACATCAGTCGTACATCAGAATTGACGTCATACCACCAACACTCCCCCCTCCCCTTCCCCCCTCGCATGGCGACGGCCCATCCAGGCTACAAACAGGGACTCATCGAAGCGAAAGAGGTATGCCTTCACTACTATTTGCTCACAATTTTTGTGTTTCTCCTTCAGAAATTATCTACGCCCTATAGAAGCTCGGCCCAAAGGTGAAATGGCCACAAAAGATGAAGTCTGACCCAAACACCAGAAAGTCGAACGCCCTCTCTGAAGTCCATCAGGAACGAGGCCACAAGACCGAAGAGTGCATCGCCTTAAGACAGGAAGTAGTGAACATGCTCCACAAAGGACATTTGAGAGAGCTGATGAGCGATCGAGGAAGAGCGAACTTCGCTCATGGGCGAGAACAGCATCAAGGACCTCCGAAACCACCCTTACCAGCCCGTACCATCCAGATGATTATCGGCGGAGGCAACGATGCGATGATCAACCACGTAAAATTCACAACCACCGACAAGTTGAAGCGGTCAATCACCCACGAACGGTATAACGACCTCGAAGAAAGTATCATCTTTGATGGGTCGGATACCCACAATTTGACTTTTCCTTACTATGATGCTCTTGTTATTATTTTATGCATTTCAGATACTGATGTAAAATGGATTATGGTAGATGACGGGAGCGGTGCATGCATTATACACCCTCAAGTACTCACACAAATGAGGCTCGAGGATAAGATAGTGCCACGCTGCATCATGCTAACGGGTTTTAACAATGAAGTTGAGCGGACCTCAGGAGAAATCACACTACCCGTTCTAGCCGGCGGTATCACCCTGGAAACAACGTTCCACATCATGGACCAAGACACGGCGTACAATGCCATCATAGGACGAACTTGGATACACGCCATGAAGTCCACCCCATCCAGCCTATATCAAGTTGTCAAATTTCACACTCCGTGGGGAGTGTTTAGTATTCTTGGCGAGCAGCGCACGGCCTAGGAATGCTATCGCATCGCCCAGGATTTCACATACACCCAACAATTGAAAAGCATAAGCATATAAGCATAGAAATTAGCGAGGTCGAGGTCAGACGGCGATGAACTGAAAGACGTCATCAAAGACCTCGAAATCGTGGAAGCCACGAGATCAACTGTGGAAGACCTCGACCCCGTCCAACTAGCTAAAAATGACCATAACAAAAAATCTTATATCGGCCACAAACTTCAAGAACCAGGTAAATTCCATCAATTTTTAAATAACAACGCAGACTTGTTTGCCTTCTCCCATGCAGATATGCCAGGCCTCCCAAAGGAAATAAAAACACACAAGCTGAACGTCGACCCACTCTACCCGTCGGTACGGTAGGTTAGGAGAAAATTCAATGCTGTTATAAATGATGTCATCCGCGAAGAGGTGGAAAAACTGCTCATAAATAACTCTATCACAGAGTCGAAGTACCCCCAATGGGTCGCCAATTTGGTCATGGTGAAAAAGAAAAATGGGAAATGGCGCATGTACGTAGACTTCACAGATCTGAACAAGGCCTGCCTGAAAGATTCATTCCTATTGCCTCACATTGATCATCTCATTGACACAACAACAAGACACGAGCTATTAAGTTTCTTGGACGCCTACTCAGGTTACACCCAAATCCTTATGGAGGAAGAAGACCAGGAAAAAACTACTTTCCTCACCCACTAAGGGACGTACTGATACAGAGTCATGCCGTTCAGATTAAAAAATGCAGGGGCAACCTATCAGAGGCTAGTAACCAAAATGTTAAAAGAACAACTCGTCAAAACGATGGAAGTATATATAGATGACATGTTGGTCAAGTCGAAAAGAAAGGAAGATCACATCGACCATTTGAGGGAAGCCTTCAACATACTTAGGCAGTACGGCATGAAGCTGAACCCTGAGAAATGCGCCTTCGGCATAACCTCAGGAAAATTCCTCGGCTTTTTGGTGTCGCAGAAAGGCATTGAGGTTAACCCCGACCAAATTAAGGTTATAGAAGGAATACCAGAAAACTTGACCAGCAAGAAGCAGGTGCAAAAGCTGACCGACCGTATAGCCGCCCTATCAAGGTTTATCTCACGATATTTTGATAGATGCCACAAATTCTTTGGTGTAATTAAAAAGGACAACAACCTCCAATGGAATTTCGAGTGCGTCAACGAGATAATTAAAGGCATACTTGTCCTTGCCTCTGTTACTTGCTAAGGCGGAACCCGAAGAGCCCCTCCTAATCTATCTGGCCGTGTATGACGTTGTAGTGGGCGAAGTCATGGTCCGCAAAAATAAGGTACACAATCTCCAATCTACTACATTAGCAAAACTTTGATTGACGCCGAAATAAGGTACCCTCACCTCGAGAAGCTAGCCCTGGCTTTAGTCATAGCTTCACAAAAGTTTAGACCTTATTTCCAATGCCACGCCATCAGTGGTCACGACTTTTCCCCCGAGGAGTATCCTACACAAACCCGAGCTATCAGGTCGGTTGGCTAAATGGGCTATCGAGTTAAGCGATCACGATATAACCTATCAGCCGGGAACAACGATAAAGTCGGAAGTACTTGCCGTCTTTGTTGCCAACTTCAGTGCTAAAATAATGCATGAGGTCGAAAGGGAAGCCATTAGTACTTCCCTCAAGATACACGACCTATGGATTCAATACATCGATGGTGCTTCCAACGTGTTAAGATCTGGACTGGGACTGGTACTCGAGGTCCCGATAGGCGAAGTAATTTGTCAGTCCATACGGTGCCCCGATATGACTAACAATGAAGCCGAGTATGAGGTCGTGATTGCAGGATTAAAACTGGCCCTCAAATATGAAGCACGACGGGTAGTCCTCCGATGTGACTCACAACTCGTCGTCAATCAAGTCACAGGGACTTCCTAAATCAAGGAACAAACTCTACAAAAAAATCAGGCCGAGATCTGCAAGTTGCTACCCGAGTTCGATGAATGCCAGCTCGACCAGATACCTTGAGCACAAAACATCGAGGCAGATGACCTCGCCAAATCGGCGGCAGCTACCAAAAGCATAAACGAAAAAGAGAACGTGGTCATACTCCTTCACTCCACCATCAACAAAATTGAGGTACACACTATTAACTTAGCTTGGGACTGGCACAACCGTATCGTCGCCTACTTGCAGGGCGGCGTGTTCCCAAACAACAACAAAAAAGGCCAAAAAGCTTCGAATGCAAGCGGCCAGGTATAACATCATCAACAATGACCTATATAAGAGAACGTATGATGGCCCTCAAGCAATATGTCTGGGACCGAACCAGACAAGGCGTGTCCTAGAAGATGTCCACGAGGGTCATTGCGGAGCTCACACTGGCAATCGTGCCCTAGTCAGATGTCTCATACGAGCAGGCTACTACTGGCCCACAATGAAAAAAGAAGCAACTGATTTTGTTAAAAATGTGAACCATGCCAAAAGTACGCCCCCATGATCCATCAAGCAGACGAGCACCTCTACTCAGTCACATCGCCCTGGCCCTTCATCAAATGAGGAATGGATATCATCGGCCCACTCCTTGCAGGACGAGGTAATGTGTGATTTCTTTTGGTTTTAACTGACTACTTCTCTAAATAGGTGGAAGCAGGTACATTCGCCCAAATACACGAACAAGAAGTGATCGCCTTTATATGGAGGAACATCGTATGCCGCTTCGGTATCCCCAAAGAAATCAGTTGTGACAACGGACCTCAATTCACAGGGAAAAAGGTCGTCGAGTTCTTCGAGAAATGGCACATCAAAAAAATACTCTCCGTGCCATATCATCCTGCCGCCAACGGCCAAGCTGAATCCTCCAACAAAACGATATTGAATATCATGAAAAAGAAACTGGAAAATGCCAAGGGACTGTGGCCAGAGGTGTTACCAGAAGTATTATGGGCATATCGCACCACGCCAAAGATGAGCACAGGGAAACTCCATACTCACTAGTTTATGGGACTGATGCAATGATACCAGTCGAGGTCGGGGAACCGAGCCTAAGATATTCAAATGAAAGCGGGCCAAGCAACAATGAAAACAAAAGGCAAGATCTCGACGAAGCCGAAGAATGAAGAGACATGGCTTATATAAGAATGGTAGCCCAAAAACAACAAGCGAAGCGATATTACAACAAAAAAGCCAAAGTCAGACCACTCAAAGTCGGGGACTACGTACTCAAAGCCAAAACACAGGCGAGCAAAGATCAACGGGAAGGCAAACTGGGGACCAATTGGGACATCCCAAACAAAATTACGGCGGCAATAAGCAAAGGGTCTTTCCAACTAGAAACAATGGAAGGAAAATTGCTTCTGAACAATTGGAATGTCGCTCACCTCAAATACTTCAACTTCTAAAGATAAGACGTCCTCCAAGTCTTACTCTTTTTTCCTCACTCGATTTTTGTCCCAATTGGGTTTTCTCGGGGAGGTTTTTAACAAGGAGACGAAGAGGGCATCTCGAAGTTAAGTATCAGTTCATCGCCCAATCTCTCGACAGTTTCTCCAGGTCGACCAATGAAGGGACTAGATGGACTAGGACTTCTCCAATACATGTACAATCAGAGCAAAAATATGTAAACTTCTCACAATGAATGTATAAAAAAACGAAATATGCAAACATATGATGTTCACATGTCCCTACCAAGTTCACACATTCGACCTCATTCGAATTAATTTAAAGTCAACATTCAACCTCACTCGAATCTACTCACATTCGACCTCGTTCGAATTAATTTAAAGTCAACATTCGACCTCGCTCGAATCGACTCACATTCGACCTCATTCAAATTAATTTAAAGTCAATATTCAACCTCGCTCGAATCGACTCATTTTCGACCTCGTTCGAACTAATTTAAAGTCACATTCGACCTCGTTCGAATTAATTTAAAGTCAACATTCGACCTTGCTTGAATTGACTCACATTAGACCTCGTTCGAATCAATTTATAAATCGACATTCGACCTTGCTCGAATAAACTTATGATTCGACCTTGTTCGAGTAAAATGACAAGTCGACATTCGACCTCGAACTAGCTCAACTTACATTCGACCTAAGTGAAATCACAACTAAGGCAGTCAATTGAGAAAAACATTCAAAGGAAAAATAAGAAGTTCAAGAAGAGACAAGAAAAGTATTATCATTCCAAAAAGTCATCTTACAAGGGCCAAACAAGTGCCCGCAAAACAAAAAAAAAGAGAAGAAAAGAAGAACAAAAACACAAAAACAAGCATACTACTCCGCCGCAACTCCCCCATCGTCATCGCCACTGGCGCCCTCTCCATCAGAGTATTCGTCATCATACCAAGAACCTGGCTTGAGCCCTTCCAAATCATTTTCATCATCATCCACCCCGGGCGTACCGAGGTTGTAACCACAGGCGTCATGAGTTGCACGTGCCTTAACACGAGCATCCTTAAACTCTGTCTCAAAAGTTTTCCTGGTCGTCATCAAACCCCTATATATGTCAAGATGAGCCTCATCATGAACCAACTTCTCGTACAAATCCCGTGGGACATTGGGATAAGTGAAGCACGGGAGGTAGACGGTTGAACCAGTTGCTGCGCCTTCTCGGCCTTGAGGACAGTAATCTGCTCGTTCAGATCTGAGACCTCTGTCTCTAAACCACCAATTTGTTTGTCTAGCCTCGCCTCCTTAAGCACAAATGTCTCTGATTCACTTTCCCGCTCGGATCTGAAAATGCGGATGGTACCCGCTAGTGCCACCGCCTCCGCCACAGCAGTCGTTCTAGCTTTCTCTATTCTTTAGCCAACTCGTCTCTTAAGCCGTTGGCTCTAGCCAACACGAACTGTATCTCGGCTGAGACAACCGGCTGGTGAAACGCATGAAAGGGAGCCTTCGCCTTCTTAGTAGCCCTCCGACCTAACACCAAAAGGAAACCATAAGTAAAAGAAGGAAATGGACTACGACGAGGTCGAAATAGTTAAAAGCCGAAATCTGACTTACCGGTCGAAGGCTTGGTCCCGAACCTCTTGTAGAAGGACGCCCAGCCGCGGATCCATACTGTGTGAGGCAGGACGTGGGCCACCCAGTCACTGATATCAGTGACCAAAGAAGGGGGGTGTCTATCGGCTGAAGAAGAAAACAGGCCACGGAACACGAAGAGAAGGGAGAGGACGTACTTCAATTAACAAGGACACTTACGAGCAAAATTCCACTGCTCGGGAAACCCGCTAGGGTTCGCCACCGCATGCTCGATTTTGACGAAGAAATAGTTGACCCAAAATCGGTGGTTCGTCTTGTCGTCCATCCCTGCCACCAACCCTTTGGTCCCGCGGTGGCGAAGGTGAATTATCGTGCCCCTATAGAAGCTTGGCGCGAAGAGATGCAGTAAGTGATGGATAGAAACTTCACAGCTGGCCAGCTCTGCAAACTTTGTCAGCTCTGCAAAAAGCTGTTTTTCAAATTTTTGAAATTTATGTCCAAACACTAACTCTAAATTTTAAATATAATTTTTACTTAAAATTTTTTTTCACCATTTTTTCGAATTTTACCATTCTTATGTCCAAACGCCTACAAAGTACGAATGCAAATCCTCAAGAAAAGAACAAAAAAATGAGCAAAGGAAAACAAAACGAGAAGAAAGAAATAAGAAATGGACCAGAGACAAATATAACACCTCACCTCACGTGCTCACCACGTGCATAGTAGACGGACCATGTATAAACAGCACCATTTTGTGTGAAAAAGGAAAAAAACTTCAACGGAGGGAAAACGGAAATGGGATCGATAGACACGTCAACGAGGGCAGAGAGCGGTTCAGACCCAATCCCAACCCCAAACAGCACCGCCAATGGGTATCCCGCCGGGAATGGTTCCGTCCATCCGCCGGCGGTGGAATCCACCGGAGCTACGGCAGAAAACGAGCCGTTTAGGAAGAGGAAAGGAAGTGGTGTCCTGCCGCTGGAGGTGGGGACACGTGTCATGTGCCGCTGGAGAGACGGCAAGTATCATCCCGTTAAGGTCATTGAACGCCGTAAATTTCCCTGTGGCGGTGCTAATGACTACGAATACTATGTTCATTACACTGAATGTGAGTGAACATTTTCAAATTAATGGTTTTCTTCTTACTTTATTTGCATCAATTTGGAGCAGCTAGGGTTTGGAGCTTTTTTTTTCCCCTTAAATTATTTGAATACAATGTACAGGTGGTAACAAAACACCCAATGTGAGTTAAAGTTTTAAATCCAATCTTAAGTTTTCCTTCTAATTATATATCCGATGATTTGGAGCAGCTAGGGCTTGGATATCTTTTTCCTAGTTTTCTTATTTTAGTTGAATAATTGCCATTTATGGCTAACTGTAGTTCCTTCGACGGTGAATTGTTCAACTATTTTCTACGTATTTCTTAAGACTTTAAGAAATGTGGTTGATAGTACGATTTCATATTATGTAAATTGAAAGATGGAGAATTCTTGTACAAAATTGACTTGAAATAAATGATTTGACCCTCGTACTGGAAGATTAACTTTACAAAATTGACTTGAAAATTAAATGCTTTGACCCGCGTGCCGAACACCATAGTTCATTTAGGATGGAGTATCCTCAGTTCTGTCCTAAATTATTACCACAATTTACGGGTTTATAATAGACATTCTTGTTACATAGTTGGTTGAACCGAAAGAACTCTTTACAACTCATAATGTAAGTAATTCTCAAGCTACTCGTTTTTTCTCTTAATTTTGTATTAATTTTGAGCAGCTGGGGCAATGAATATTCTTACCTAAATTATTTAAGTGATTAGTAATGGGTTTTGGTGGAAATTCATGATTCATTGTCGGTCGCGTCTTTAGGCTTCATTCGGATGTCAACAAAGTTGCTAGAACATGTTTTTCTTGGGAAAATTGTGATAAAACAAAAGAAAAGGAAATTCGTTTTGTATTATGCATTCATTTGAAAGGAAAGTTTTAAAGTTTCAAGAAACTACATTCCTTCATAATTCCACCCTTCCTCCAGCACTTAATTTGGAGAGTCTCTTTCCACAGTTTTCGTGTTTAATAAAAGCACAGAAAATGTGCAACTGTTAACTTTCCTGCACTTCCTTTTTCTCCATATCAGCAAGCATGAATTATCTCATTTGCCCACAGTTTCAATTATGTTGATCTTACTAATTACGAAGAATGTCTTTCATTACTGTTTTACTCTAGTGCAATAAAATTTTCATCTTCTAATAACCGATCAAAAAAGATTGCATCTTTTACGCCTTATATTTTTTTCTGATCTTGGACAGTCAATCGGAGACTTGATGAGTGGGTTAAACTTGAACAACTCGATCTTAATTCAGTAGAGACTGTTGTGGATGAGAAGGTCGAGGACAAGGTAACACTTGCTATATTTATCTGCTTGTTATTTTCCATTTGGGGTACTTATGAGGCTTGTTGCACCTCTCCTATTGGGAGGTGGGATTTTTCGTGCTAAGACAAAGGAGAAACCCTTTTGTGGATCTGAGAGAAAATTAAGATTCTGTCTCTCTTTTTGGGTGGGAATTGAGGACAATAGGTTGAGAGCTATGATCACTCTACCACATGCAACATGGCCAATGGTCCCTGTTGTCTCATAGATAGGCTTTTTCTTCTTCAGAAGAATTTACAACTTTCTCCTTCACATCCCTTTTGAAAGGTTTTCTCTTTGTATCCCAAGTGGATGGCTGGGCGAGTGAGGTTTAGGAGTACAACCTGTAGATGCCAGATTCAAATTCCACCTACAATACTTGCTGCATTTGTTTTTCTATGTTGCGATTATAATAAACCTTGCCCTTCATGTTTTTTGCTTTTAAAAAAATAAACTATCCAGTACCTTTGTCTGGTGCTTTAAGGTCTCACAACTGAAGTTTTCAGGTGACAAGTTTGAAAATGACACGCCACCAGAAACGTAAGATTGACGAGACTCATGTCGAGGTACTTTTTGTATTCTTTATATCCTTTTAGAGGGTTATACTTTTAACTACACCCTAACTGTGGATTTTGTTTTTCTCTTTGATGTTTTCATGGTTTACAATATTATGTTGCTATCATCCTTCTTTAATTCAGTCAAAATTAGTTCCTTTATTTGATGTACCCAGCATTTCTAGTTCTAGTTGCCTGTTATCCGAAGTACTTAAAGCTATCCCAGCCAGATTCTCTTGAAAGTTTCTGAAAGAGTGCCAATGAACTGTGCATGTGAAATATTTGTGATTTTACGTAAGGTCCGGGTGGGACGGTGAGAGTTTCAATAGAGGCAAAGATAGCGATGGAGTTCTTTGTCACGATAATGTGCTCTAGTACATGTCTTGAATTTCATAATTGTAAAGTCTTACCGTTTTTTGCTCGGTTAAACACTGACGCTTGGTCAAGCCCACGGCCCCAGGCACCTCGTTTAGTTTGTGCTTTATTGTAGGCGTCAAGGTGCTAAGGCATGAGCCTCTTCACCCATCATCTGTCTCTAAGAGCACAACACTAAATTGTAAAAATAGTTGATAAAACAATACATTAATTGCTAAGAAAATATTATGACTGAATTTTCTAGGGATTAGGAATAACAATTTATAAATGTAGAAATAAATGCAGTATAAGAAAGCTAGCCACTAAAAAGTTAAAGCTATATCTTTCATCTAAGTCAGAAATTTATAATTTTTTGAACTTGGATGAGATGATTTCTAGTTCACGCATACCAGTTTGATAAGGAAATCCATGCATATGGTTTAATAATAGTTTTTTCTATTGTTGTCTAAATAATTCTTATTGTTTGTGTTAACCTTACCATCCTTGAAAGATAATTTTGTTTTGTGTTTGTAATCACATATCTTGCATTAAGTTATTATTTTATTTTTTCTTCATAGTGCTTTTTTTGCTAAATCCCGCCCTTTAATTCCTCTTCGCGCTGAAAGTCCCTACAAACTTGGTGCTTTTCTGCGCTTTTCTGTTTTTTGCTTCTAAGTATGAGTTCTCTTCCTTAATATGAACTAGGGAGCTGTTTAATCTTGAAGTGGATTGATTTCAGAGGACTAACTGATGAAAAACCACCTTGGCTACTTTTTCTTTTCTTAGCTTAACTGGAGTTACTATTGACTTTTCCTGCTCTTCCTTGCCTTAATATTTTTCAGTGCTCATTTAAACACACCCTTTATGATGAGAAACGCGAACTCTAAGTAAGTTTAAATATAGTAGTATCAGCTGACAATATCTTTTGATGGAGTGGAGGTAGTAGTTTAGTGAGCTTAACTGCCAGAAGTATATTGGGCTCTTTTAGCTATTTACTTATTATTATTTTTTCTTTATTGATGTTTCTGGTTTTTTGTTCTGTCTCTTTTTGAAATTTGTTTCTTAAGATCCTCCTATAGATTCTCTAGTTTCATTTTAATTATTTTTCCTTGTTATTTGACATATCAAAGTAAAAAATTTCTTAGTTCCGGATGATTTATCTAAAGATATGGCACAATGTAAGAAAAGACCCATATATATATATATATCTGTGTGTGTGCGCGCGCGTGAGAGTGTGATGGCATGAGTTGAGCTTAAATGGAAAGTAAAGACTCATATAGCGGACCCAACTGTTTGGACGGAGGAGTACTTGTTGTGGGGTGATTTATTGATCTTGCCAAATATATTTGTTTCATTTGTAGGGTCATGAGGAGCTTGATGCTGCCAGTTTGCGAGAGCATGAAGAGTTCACGAAAGTTAAGAACATTGCAACAATAGAACTTGGAAGATATGAGATTGAAACATGGTACTTCTCCCCATTTCCTCCAGAATACAATGACTGTTCGAAGCTGTTCTTTTGCGAGTTCTGTCTCAATTTTATGAAGCGCAAAGAACAGCTTCAGAGGCACATGGTGAGCCTTTTCCCAAATTTTTCTTGCTTTTCTTCTTGTTGTGGAAAGGAGAGGAAATTGAGATATTTGGCACTGATTCAGTATGGCTACAATAATTAACTTCTTTGCTTACAGCTTAAAAATGCTAAAATTGTTTTTGCTGGCCTAATTACTATGCTCAATTTTTAGGTCTATGTGGTATTTAGTCCTTTACTTAAGTAGGGAAGTAGCCTGTATCTCTTCGTTCCTGGATGTGTATGGCTATTATGCCTTTCTTTGTTGAAGCTTTTTAGCAAATCTAGGATGTCATCTCAATTTAATAATTTTCTCAAGTAGTTAGTGGAAAATATCTATTACTTTGGGGAGATTCCTTGTATTTGTTTGATTCCCATCTTTGATTGCCAACCTACCGACATACAACTAGATTAGTTAGAAGTATACAGTTGTTCAATTAAGTTTTAACAATTTGGTTGCTTTTTATCTACATGGAGTTAAACACTACAATTGTTGGGGAGTTAACCTCAGTTGTGTATAATTCCCTATCAAAAGGTCTAGTTCCCCCCACCATGCTATGCTACATGATGTTATAGGAACCTTAATATTCTCACCTAACTAAAAGAAGGTCAATTGACAGGATGGTTGTTATAAAAAAATGATGGTATGGTTGTTTCATGTAGTTTTAAGGGTGAGAACTTCTGTTTTTCCTTTCGGCATGTTGTTACCCCTTCCACCTGAAGCATGCTGTTGTCGTTGTTGTACATTATCCTACTACCTTCTGGGCGTCTTACACCTTCAATTTAAGCACCCAAAAGGTTTTCCTGAAAGTGCTATTCTTATCTTACTCCCTTTGTTGTAATTTCGCTGTCCCATTTAGTTTGACTAAGAGTACTAAGGTAAGAGTAAGAATTGTGTTTTCTTCTTACCTATCTAGTTTCTAGCAGAAGTGGGTGTAACGTGGAGTTAAAGCTAGATTCTTGAAATTTTTTGAACATTTTAAAGAATAAACGAGTGGTACTTGCATACCTTTTTGATAGTGCGGAAAAGGTCCAAGATTGCCCCTAAACTATGAGATGGAGCAATTTTGCGCTTCGTTAATAGTTGGGGTTAAATGTACCCTACTGTTTCCAAATGGGTTCAGATATACCCTTATTGACTAACAATCAACTATTAAAAAATAATTACTCTCTTATTGAATCAAAATTTACCTCGTGTCCAAGCTTAAAATTAAACCAACCCTAAACATTATAAACACACTCTGTTCCTCCTCATCTCACACCACCTCTCTGCCAGCAACCATCACCGGAACTTTTGCGGGAGTTTCGCCGGTGGCCTCCCCATTTTTATCCTATCCCTCCTGAACCCACAATTAAACCTCCATTAAAAATCTATAAACAAATAATGAGGTTTAAGGATCATGAAATTCACATCAGAATGAACATGAAGTTGCAGATTCAAGAAAGAAAAGAATGCCACATTACAAGATGCAACAACCATGAGATATGAGATGAAGATGATTATTCGAGTGACTACTAAGCTAAAAGGATCAAAGTATATTTCTTCAGAGATTTCAATAAAGATTTATTTGATATGTAATTTATGCGGGGAACTTGTGATAATGGAGAAAGCTTTCATAGTGGGGGGAACTAACACTGTCATAAGCAGCATAAGAAAACCAATTAGTGTTTTGGATATATAAGAAAGTCATTAGCTTTCCTTGTCTACAAGGATTCATTAATTTTGTTCTAAAAATCACATTACTTCTCCAACAAAGAACTGATGATTTACATATCCACAATCCAGAATAAATAGAAAATGTTGTCTAAGAATCAGGGAGAATTGTGAGCTAGTTCGCTAAAATAACCAATTGAGGTATAGATTATTAGTTCTATTATGAGCTCAAAATTGCCGGAGATATTTCCGATCATTGTCGCTGGTAGAGGAGTGATGGTGTGAGAAGATGAAGAGGAAGAGAGAGAATTTTTAATGTTGGTAATTTTAAGCTTGGACACGTGGTAAATTCTTATTCGATGAGAGATTAATTATTTTTGTAATAGTTGACTCTTAGTCAATAAGAATTTTGAGCCCATTTGGTAGCGGTAGGGGTATATTTGACCCAGCTATTAACGGAGGGCAAAATTGCTCCATTTCTCACAAGGGGCAATTTTAGACCTTTTCGCTTGATAATAAAATATTTGGAATAATATTGAAGAATGCAGAGAAACGGTTTCCCTCTAGGGAAGTTAGACCTAATTTTGGGATTAAGTCTATTGGAAGTAGGAAAAAAAAAGTTTTTTCAGAGTAGTAGATATCAAATATCCACGTCTTTCACCTTCTGATACATCGGTATTCCTTTTTTCTGACTTATTCTCATTCTTTATGTAGAGAAAATGTGATCTTAAGCATCCCCCAGGCGATGAGATCTACAGAAGTGGTACACTGTCAATGTTTGAGGTGTGTTAGTTGATCTTAGTACCCGTTTTCTTTCTTTGGTTTGTCCTTGACGCGCTTAGAGGAAAACCCTTACAGAGATATGCTTATGGTATCTTATAATATATTCTTGCCTGTTGGACATTTGCTTCAGGTTGATGGCAAAAAGAACAAGGTTTATGGGCAAAATCTATGCTACTTGGCCAAATTGTTTCTTGATCATAAGACTCTATATTATGATGTCGACCTGTTCCTCTTTTACGTGCTCTGTGAATGTGATGATCGAGGTTGCCATATGGTTGGTTACTTTTCAAAGGTAAAACTGCAGCTGCCATATCTATATCGGTATTTTTGTGAAGAAGCTTACGGGTTTCTTCCGTTCTCTCACTGTGTTGCATATTTAGGGATTGTGAGTTTGCGTAGTCATCATTATGTAGTTGTGAGGAAGTTTTAACTTTTACCTTCAGTTGCTACGAGTCTTCAACTTAGGGAGATTATGCAGCTCTTGTGAATCTGTAGAATTCTCACATCATTCTGCAACTACGAAAAGTTACTTTGATTTGTTAGCACTCTCTGCCATTTCCTACTAGGGTTGAAAATGTTAACTAGGATAGTAGCAAGGGCAATGTGACAGAGTGAGATCCTAACTGCATATATGTTTGGAGTAACTTATGATCTGACAAGCATTTGGGAAGCACTTGTAAGCTTCTTGCCAGAGCATTTCCAAACCATGTTATCGAGGCAGTCAATTTTGTATCTGAATGTTCAAAAAAGTTGCATCTTGATGTAGCTGAAACAAAATATGCTATTGGAGTGTGTTTAAACTTTGACCACATTTTCTACATTTTAGAGGGTTGCTCTAAACGGTCCATGAAACAAAATATTTTTGTTGCTTAAAAAAGTCCTTATCATATTTCTTAAGATTTTATCTATTTTTTAAGAAGTTAAAAAAGGGAGAGAACAATTAGTAGTTAACTACTATTGATTTTAAGTTGCATTGCAAAAAGCTAGATATGGAGTCCTGGAAAGAGAGAATCTGTAGATAGATCTTATTTGTGTTCTCAATATTCAAGAACTTTAGAGGGGCAAGCCCAATACCCAGGTTTCGAATAGTGTGGCACTGGCCCTGCGGGATTTCTCGGTTAGCAAAGGAAAAAATATTCAAGAACTCTAGGACATTGAAGAATAGAGGTTGGATCAAACTAAAGCATTTACATGTTTTGGATCTGGAACGTTTGCTGGTGTACATCAACCATGCGAGGCCTTTCGAAACATGTTCGCAAGGTTTTAATCACATTTTTTTTTGATGATAAAGTGGCTTTAAATCACATTTGAAGCTCACCATCTAATTCGTCGAATATTTTGCAGCCTAAAATCTACAAACTAATGTGACTTTTCATGTTTTGGTCGAGCCCGGCAACATATCCTTTGCCAAATGGGGTTTCTTTTGGGCCTGTTGGAAACAAATACCCAAGTGCTACTTCTCCCAAAAAAATAGTTTTCTTCCAAAACCTGCCCAAACACACTAAGCTTTAGTAAGTGATATATATTTGCTCAACTACCATTTTTTCTAGCCAAACTTTAGACATTCTAGGCCCGTGTTCTTGATCTGTCCAGTCAGTTTGTCCTCATTATACCTTTAGGGGTCGTTTGGTACAAGGAATAAGGATAATCATCCCTGGATAGAATTTGGGATTGTATTTACACAAATGGTGAGATTAGCTATCCCATATAGAAGGTGGGATAACTAATCCCATGGGTTCCTTGTTTATCCTACCATTGTACCGAACGACCCCTTATTATCCTTATTCAAGGGAAAAAGACTTTGGTATGAGGAACAGAAATGAGTTTGATATTTGACCTAGACTTGATATTTGGTCAATCTCCTATGTTATTGGGTTCCCCACAGAGCTCTGTTAATGATTACTTTCTTCATGCTGCAGGAAAAGCATTCAGAAGAGTCCTATAACTTAGCCTGCATTCTGACACTTCCTCCTTACCAGAGAAAAGGCTATGGGAAATTCCTAATTGCATTCTGTAAGCTCTTGAACTTCACAACTCGTTTTCACCAGTATGAGCAAGTTTTTTTAAGTATCTTTCAGAATGAGGTTAGAGAAACATTCACTTGTATAAGTTGTAGCCTACAGGGGACCTTTCTATTTGGCGTATTTACCAATCAGATAAAAAGAGCCATACAATGACTTTTACCTTTAATATAATATGTGCGTATATTACTCATAAAACAGAGTGTGTATATTCCCCCCCTCCTCTCTGTCTCTCTCTCTCACACACACACAAACACACTGTATGTGTGACTGTGTGTGTGTGTACACACATATTATTTTTATTTTGAAAGTCATACACGTGTATATTATATGTGGTGGTATGTGAACTTGCACTAAACAATGACCACAAGAATAACTATAGCCCCCCCCCCCCCCCCCCCCCCCCCGCGCGCGCGCCTTGGCCCCTTCCTCGTTGTTTTTCTTGGAGTATCTCATACCTTAACAATGACATTGCGTGATTGACTGTTATTTTTTGTGTGCGCTTTCAAGCACAAGAGTGTTGTACATAAGGTAATGATTTTGTGGACTGTCCATTTCCATTGTTAGTGACTTTGTGTTGTGCTTTTGCTTTGAGGAGATATTCATAATTTTCTCTGGTTGACTTATCTATTAAGTATGAATTTATCGTTTTTGTGAGAGCCGGGTCTATGTGATGCAAATTATTAACCAAAATTCTAATTGATCTTCATATTAGAAAACTCCTTTCATTTTTTTTATCCTTATGCCTGTCCTTCGAATAAATGAGCTAATGAGTAAACCTTGTGCAGCATATGAACTTTCAAAGAAAGAAGGTAAAGTGGGGACACCAGAAAGACCCCTTTCCGATTTAGGAATGCTAAGCTATAGGGGTTACTGGACGCGTGTGCTTCTGGATATACTGAAAAAGCACAAGGGCAATATATCTATCAAGGTTTGTTTCTGAAAATCAATTTTTTCCTTCTGTTTTACATTTATGTTTTGTCTTTTTGGACTTCCATTTAACTAGCAGAAGAAGGTTGGTCTATCTAGACCTCCATTGATCTCTGTGATCAGTGATGATGGATATCAATCTATTATGGCTTTGACTGTTCTGCTTTGCCTCTGGTAGGAACTTAGTGACATGACAGCCATCAAGGCAGAAGATATTTTGTCCACCCTTCAGGGCTTAGAGTTGATCCAATATCGTAAGGGACAACATGTTATCTGTGCAGATCCAAAAGTCTTGGATCGTCATCTGAAAGCTGCTGGGCGGGGTGGCTTGGATGTCGATGTCAGCAAATTGATATGGACTCCATATAAGGAGCAAAACTGAGCATGTGTGTATTATTTTTTGTGCTTTGTATATACAGAAGTAGTGCTGCCTGGGATGCACTGATCTTTAGCAGTAGGTGTAGGTCCAAGATGTTAGATCTTAGAGAATCTGATCGTACGCTATAAACGTATGAACATTGAACAACTATGATCAACGTAGTTATTGTAAATCAGGTTACAGATTATGAACCTTGAAACCCTGTAGAAGGGGCTAGTGTGCAATGGCTTTTATGATAAGAGTCTCTCTTTTGGTTCTGCTTGTTGCTTTCCGTTGCGAATGGGTTAGGTGCTTTGAGGACTTTATTTATGTTCACTCGCCATTTATTGGTGTGGTGGTACTTGTGGTAGGCAGAATAAAGTTCGGTCTTATTGCTTGTTTCAGTAACTTCAAAGTCCCTTATGGGTTTATTGCTTAAGTCGTATATAGACTGATTTGTTCAGAGTAAAGCACACAAAACCTTCTAACATCATCTATGACGTTCCTTGAGCTAACTTTGTTTTTGTTATCCTTTAGTTAGGATATAGAGTGAAAGAGTCACAACTCAATGTTTGGGATGCCAAACTCAATATGTATGTTTTTGCACATCAATGATCAATGGTGACTTTGGGTTCACTGTGGTGTTGCTGAATGTATAGCAGTTGCCCTTCCAGCATTGCTCCTGTGGTTGTGAGCTTGCTTTTCTACCAGCTATAAGAAATTCAGTAAACTGGGTAGTCCGCCATTGGTGTTGTATGGCTCTGCATTGTAATATACCTAGTTATGTTAGTTTCAGCTTGTCTGTTAATTGTGTGATTCAGGATGAATGTAGATGTTAAAGTTGATTCAGCGGCATTTTGGGTGTGGATATATATAAAGAAAACTGAGGAGTGGAATTCTCCATTGCTTTATCAAGGGTCAAACAAAGCGCTGATTGCTACGTGAACAGACCACTTGGAGTCTTCAACGTTAAAAGCACATAACGTCTCCCATATATAATGGTGTAAAGTATGTTTCTTCAAAGATAAAATCTTAAAAAGTGTGTTGAACGATCGTCTTCTTCTTGTATAAATATAATATAATCATCACCCAACAAATCCATCAGCTTAATTCAATTCATTTTTCTTGACTGTACTCGAAAATTTACAGACTTTCTAATCATTTGAGATGAAAGTGTGCAGCTATTTCTATTAATCTGGTCCAGCTTTTCAGCCGCAATAGGAGTACTTGCTAAATAGTCGTTGTATCATTTCCATCTTATTAAATTCCCATTTTAGTTATGGCTACTCCAGTAAAACAAAGTTTATCTAAATGACATCATCACTTGTTAACTAGGACTACTTGTTTTGGTTAATTATCTCTTATTTCTTATCTCTCATTTGTTTTTCCTAATGTCTGTATTGTTGTCTTCAAAACCACCATAAAATATTTGGATTAGATTTTTCATGAATAATGAATAAATTAGTTATTTATTCATTTACTCTATTTACAGTTTCTCATTTTAAGTTTCCTCTTTGAATAATTTGTATTTCTTATTTTAGAGAATAAAACAGACAATATTAAATCATTTTAACTTTTAGTAATCATTAAATTAATTATTCTAATCATATATGATAATAAATCAATATTAATAATGTAGTATAGGCCCAAGGTTCTTTTGGGAATAAATCTTTTTCCAAATCTAAAATCAAACACATGTTACGGATTTTAAAAATCCAGATTTTAATAGAAATTATGGATCACTATATTATAGTCACTGTATTATAATTTGTGTATAACTAGTCTGCTGACCAAACGACCCTTTCGGAACTCAAAGAAAAGAAAGGAAAAATTGTGTTTTTGGTCTCTATTAATTATTGACAAGTTCTAAGTTTAATTATGTGAAGAACATTTTAATAGATTTTAGTAAAATAATGTGCTTTGGTTTCTCCAGTAATAATGCTTTAACATTTTAATAGATTTTAGTTCGCTCTTTTGCATTAAGAGAAAGTTAACCTGGTGCCTATGTTATTTACTTTAACTTAAAATCTATATATCACTTTCATTAGTTTTTATTTAATCGGAATATCGGATATTATGAGGGTAAAAACAAAAATTACAATATTGAGGGAACTGTCAAAAAGGTGGGTGGCGGCTGGACAGGACAAAACCGAAATAAAAAATCATTTTTTTTTCGTTTTTGCATAACCATTTATTCATATATGCCATGAGTGTAATTATACATTTGTCAATTTCACGTTTGACATTTTGTTCTTCAAAAGTAACTAGAATGGTCCATATTTTGAAAAACTTATTGATATAAATGGGAACGCCTGCCAACTAAAATTATTTGACATGATTTCCTTCACTTATTCCTATACTCTAGATGATTTCTTTACTTCCAAAATAAGTCTTTTCCTACCATTTGTACAAATCCACACATATATTCATGCACGCTTATATTTGTTCTCCCTTCATTTTTCGTTTTTTTATAACCTTGGTTGGAAGCTAAGTTTCTACGGTGAATTGTATAATTTTTAAATATTTAAATGTCATTTTACAAAGAAAGAATTTAATCGTTCATTTCGAAATTTAATTATAATTAGAAATGAAAATGGGACAAGGCAAAAGTAGGGCATGGCAAGGCAGGGCCTTAATGGATCAAGGCAGGCAATACTTAAATGGAGCAGGGCAGAGTTGATCAAAATACTTTTATGGAAAATTTTAAATAGGACAGGACAGAAACAATTAAGGAATTTTACCTTCATTAAAAATATCATAAAGTTATAAAAGCTTGAATATACTCTTGCAAAATGAAAAGAAAGTTAAAAAAAAAAAAGAAAAAAAAAGAAAGAAAGAAGAGCCTAAATAGGACAGGGCTGGGCATGGCAGGTCAAAAGCTTAGCATGTCACAATTTGCCCTGCCATACCAAATTAGCGTCCCTAATTACAGTGCTCTTCAATAATAAGATATGATATTATTTACCTCGAAATACGAGTAACAATTAAACTTGTAATGTGGTTATAAGGATAAGTGATCTAATTCAATACCAATTGGTAAATAGCTAAATAAATAAGGGAATTAAATGATTATAATAGATCAAACCAGTGTCGTTTGCAAGTTATCGACCTCGGTTTGGAATAGTGTAGAGATTGAACGTTAAGAACCGCGAGAATAATAAGAACAGTATGAACAAAATGAACAATAAGAACAGTAGAGAGTTAAGAGCGAGTAAAAGGGTAGAACATTTATATTTCTCAGTGAATGCGTAGGTGATTCCTGTTACAAATGAGTAGGGTTCCTCTTTATATAGTAGAGGAATCCTAAATAAGGTATAACTCTAATTTCGGAAGTAAAATACATGATTGATATCAATAACCGCTAATGGTTCTGCCAATTCCGAGATTTTCGCCGAGATTGGTGATCGATTGCGGATATCTCGTGATTCCGTTACTTCGGTTCGATTTAGCCTGATCTCGATCCCTCAGTCTTCGTGTTCTTCGAGCCCAAACTTACTTTGGTACTGGCTCACTCTCAAGACATACCCTCGAGCCCGTAAAATCGGGTGTGATCGAATTTAACCGTATACAGATAGTCTCCGCGTTTCTTGGAATGAAATGATAAGAAACGATTCGAGCTTCGATCCCCAATACCCTGATCGTGACGTCGTCTCCATGACGTAAGCGATGGATGTGACAGAAATGCCCCGTCGATTCGGTTCCCAAATAACCATTAATGTACGTCAATCGTCTGTCGGCCACCAATGATACCGAACCGTCGTCTTAAACCTATAAATACCACCTCTTTAGTTGATTCAAACTTTACTTTGCTTTGATCCTAAACTCTTGAGTTCCTAATCCTTTTAATCCTTCTTATCTTTCTCTCATCGCTGCTCATTACACCACCGTTGTTTTCACCGGAACCGCTAATCTCATACCTTTCTTCCACATTCTACAAATATACAAATGGCGAAGACTTCCAAGACTGTGCCGCAAAAAGAAAAAGCTTCTTCTTCTTCTTCTTCTCGATCGGCCGGCGATAAGACGCCGGTGGAGCCTTGTATCGATGAATGTACCCCGAGGCCAATCGAATTAACTTCTGAAATCAAAGTTGATAGGCCTTCCTCAGTCCCAGGTCGCTGTGAACCCATGTCCCGGTACATCTGCTCAATATCGGAAGGTGACCTCGAGAGGGTGAAAGAGGACTATGATTGGGAAAATATGGAAGTGGTGGTTCCTTTCCCCAGAGGACGATATCACCACTTATGTGAAAGGGTACCTTAGCGTGTATACCTACCCTTTCACTTTGGGTTTGGGCCCCATGGACCCGGTCATACTCGAGTTCTGCCGCCAGTATCGAGTAACCCTCGGTCAAATCTATCCCTCATTCTGGCGCTTTGTCAACCTGATCAGGTTATTTTCAAGCAAGGTCGAGGGAATGGCTTTCACCCTCGATCATCTGATAAGACTCTATATCCCACGCCTTTATCGAGGTGGGTTAATAAAGATGCAGCATCGAGCTATGAAGACGGTGTTCTCAAGTATTGATGAGGACAAAGACCGAGGTTGGATGGGCCGATTCGTCCGAATCAAAACCTCCGATCTGATTCCGGTTGAGAAAATGCCATTCCCTGAGGAATGGAACATGAAACATAAGTGCGGCTTTGATTCGGGTATTTTACTGTTTTACTTTCTCTATTTCTTCACTGACTCATGTTCTCTTCTCATGATGTAGCTTCTCCTTGGTTTCCCGGTGCAATTCTGGATCTCGAAGGCTGGGTTCGACAACTGGGCTCCACCTCTAATTATGCCGAACGTTGCTGGCGTGATTTGTCGAAAGGTCGATGGGAGGCCAAAAACCACGGTGAGTCCCTTTGCTCGCACATCGAGATTTTCTTTGTAGTATAACTCTTACTTACTTGGTTTCTTTACGTGCAGGCATTGGTGAGAATGTGATTATGAGGCTATCTCCGCCTGGGGAGGAGAAGTCGTCGAAGTCGAATAAAGAGAAGAAGAGGAAAATGACATACCCTTCCGCTATCCCCAGACCAAGAAAAAATAAAGATTGGAAGTCGAAATACGAACCCTCCGCTCCTCGTATCGATAACGGGGGTGAAAATAACGACTGACAGCTGGTATCTCGAAGTACTGGATATATCGAGCCGGTGGGGCTCGAGGCGGCTCCTTATCGGTCTGAGGTTGTTTCGGAGGAGGGTCCGAGCAAGGTCCCCAAACAATCGGGTAGTGAGGATGCCTTCCATCGTGATAACCGGCCGGTGGGCGTGCCTGAAGGGTCTAGCACCGAGGCCCTTCAGAAAGAAGATAATGTCCCAAGTAATTCACTTGGGAAAATCAACATCGGTGACTCGCCGCTCGGTCCCGCATTTTACGAGGGGCAACTCCAAGAAGCCCGAGCCATGGGCACTCCAGATGCAGGACATGCCCATGAAGCGGATGACATATTTTCGGACTGCTTCGCAGGAGTCGGTGATGGTACCGAGCTAGATGCTTCGTTCGTGTTCTATGAGGCTCAGCGGTTTCTGAAGCAGGTAAGTTTTATCTCTTTGTATTGACACTCGTGTTTACTTCATATTCCTTCTAACCTGACTCCCTTCTTTGTATATAGGCCATGGTGCTTCATCGAGAAGCATCTTCAAGATCGAAGGTCGAGCTGTCTCGGTACGAGGCAGAGCTCAAGAAGCTCGTAGAGGATAGAGATGGCCTAAAACTCTTCTACGTTCAAAAGGAGGAGGATATTATGGCCCTTCGAGCTGAACTCACAACGGTTCGACAAGATTGGACCGATCTCGTCGAAAAAGTAATGTAATTTCTCGCAAGCCTTGCTAAGTGTTAGTTCAAATTTGGCGACTAACCCTTCTTTTTTGCAGTTTCAACGAAAGGGGGAGCTGGTGGAGCATCTTCAAGAGGAGGCCAAAATGAAAGAGGCCGAAACTTTGGGCTGGAGACAGCATATGGAGCGCCTCACCTCAGAGAAGGATACACTTTGGGCCCAACTGGCATCAGCCAAAAGCCAGCTTCAATCTGTGAAGGAGGAGAACTTAGACTGAGCTCGAAAGGTTGAGGAGCTCGAGGCTAGGCTGGCCGCCTAGCTTTCTAAGGCTAAGCATGAGGTAGATGCACTTGTGACCTCTTACCGAGCCAATGCCGAGGCTTCCAATCTTCGGGAACAGGAGATCTCTGCTGCAGTTGAGATTAGATTGTCGTGCGCAGTTGATCATGCTAGGAGGCAGTCTCGGAGAGAGGCTCTCGAAGAAATACACGCCCCTGGATTTGACCTCTAGGTTGATATTGAAGACGCCAAAGTCTTGGAAGCCGAGACTGCAGCTTTGCTTTCCGATGAAGAGGAATTATCCAGCGGGTCCGAGAGCGGGGAGGGCGATGATGAGAAGCGTCTCCGAAGAGGTGGTTCCCGAGGACGTGGCTCCCGGGGTAGACTAGGATTTTTTCCTTTTTTATCTATTCCGTGTAAGGCCTTGACTTGGCCCTTTGTACAGACCGTTTGACATATATAAAAAACTTTTCTTTGATTCCTTCGTATGCTTTTGGTTTCCGATATTCTTCTTTCCTTTATCGAAGTTGTTTGAAATTTTTTATTGTTTTGATTCAACTCATGATCGAAATAAACCCTTAAGCTTTTCATTTTTACGAGGGCAAGTCCCCGAGTTCGAGACTCGTTCGAGACCTTATCTCGGGGGTGGCTTGATCGAACCGATCGACGAGGTATCTTTAATTTAGGTTTTCATCAAATGGTTGTTAAGTATTTCGAGCTCACTGCTACACCCTTCAGGTGAATCTTGGAGTTGTAGTTAACATTTGTTTGAGCTCGGAATAATTGAACCTTTGGGTTCAAATCGAGTGAGGGCGAGGTCTCGAACTCTAATTGCATTGGCTCTTAGGTTTATTAGATTGGCCCTTAGGCTCTTTAAATCGGCCCTTAAGCTCTTTAAGTTGGGCCGATTCGACCTCTGAAAATGGCTATCATTTTTTCCTTTTCGGCTAAAAGACTTAGTGAAAATTTCTTTATGCCTTAGCATGTGTTTTTTTTACCAATTGGGTTTTTCGAGGGCCCAATGATCGGAAACCTTTTTTTTCTTGACTCGTTTGTGTTAAGATAATTTAGTACCTCTTGAGGTTTTTTCGAAGGCTGATATTATCGAAGTCTTTAAATTATTTGAGGGCTGATTTTATCGAAGCCCATTTTTTATTTGCTTTGCCGAGGTAGCCTTATTTAACCGCTTTTTCAAAGTATTTTGAAGGCCTTTAGTTTATGGCAGAATTCGGATGTCTCCGAGCCGCATTATTTCGCCGTAGCCTTTTATGTGACCGTAGTCTTTAATGTGGCTGTAGCCTTCGAGTATGTTTCTTGGACTTGTTTTTTGATAACATTTTGAGCCTGTTCGAAATGTTAGTCCCCGAGTGGGGTGGCCTTCGAATATATATCGAGGGATGCCTCTTTGAGGTCTTATGATTTCGAACTTAGATAGCTCGAGTATTCAGTCCTCGAATGTTCGAGGTATGCATGTAATTGGCCCTTAAGCCATTTTTCGCAAGTGTTAGTTTTGCACAATAGATCAAAATCGTAAGTAAATGACTCATATAATAGAAATTCTACTTCAAACATGAGATGTTCGAGAAAAGAGAGTGCTTCTTTTCATTATTCATACACGCGTACATGTTTTATTGTTGGGACTTCGACTAATCTATATGAACACAGTTTATTCGACCGTTTGGCCCATTATAAAATTATTCCTATCGAGACCCATTGATACATAAAATCCGAGGGTGATGCCCCCCAGTATTCGAGGTTGATTGTAAAGAAGCCTTGGATACCGTTGAATTATCCTCAGGTAGCACATAATTGTTGCCTCGTTAAAAAACTTGCTGGAAAAACCCATTTGGAATAAAAATCGGTCTAAGGGAAAAAAGAGTGCAACGCGTACTTTAAAACCCGAGACCTTGATTTTGTGGATCGAATTCCTACAATGAGTTAGTTTCGAATATTTAAGTAAATGAAAAAGGAGAAAGCCATACCTTAGCAATAGTACTTCTTGAGGAGCGATATGTTCCAGTTGTTCGACAATGGCTCGTCGTTCATTGTTCCAAGCTTGTAAGATCCTTTCCCGGGTATGTTGAGGATTTTATAGGGTCCTTCCAGTTAGGGCCGAGTTTCCCTTCATTAGGGTTTCGAGTATTGATGGTGCCTTTTCTTAAGATTAAATCCCCGACTTTGAAGTATCAAAGATTGGTTCTTCTGTTGTAATATCTCTCGATTTGTTACTTTTGTGCGGCCATCCAAACGAGTGCCACTTCTCGTCTTTCATCTAACAACTCGAGAATGGTATTCATGGCCTAGTGGTTCGATTCACCCGCTGCATGCCGAACCCTGGCGTTGGGCTCCCCAACTTCAACCGGTATCAAGGCTTCAGATCCATATACTAAAGAAAATGGAGTTGCTCCGGTACTGGACTTTGATGTAGTACGATATGCCTATAGAACCTCGGGAAAATTTTCTCTTCACTTCCCTTTGGCTTCGTTTAGCCTTTTCTTCAAATTTTGGATGATAGTCTTATTCATTGATTTAGCTTGTACGTTCCCACTAGGGTGATACGATGTCGATAGTATCCTCTTTATTTTGTGGTTTGATCACGCTCAACTATGTCTTATAGAAAGACTAAATGGGCGCTGCAAATATAATCTGGGG
>MDKI01005172.1:0-22581 GCA_005239505.1 Nicotiana paniculata | reverse complement strand
ATGAGAAGAGGAAGAGTTTTTCCTCCAATATTGTTCTTTGTCTTCCGCATCAAATCTTTCATGTTGAACCTCAATTTCAAGTTTTGTTGATTTAATTTTAATTTTTTAAGTTTTCTATAGTAAATTCTTTCCTAATATTTGAAAAAATTAAATTAAAATACCCAAATCTTTATATATGTTAATAAGATTGTCGACAAGAAGAACCAAGGTCATGTATTGAAATAAATGTCTAACATTTCATCAACTTGAAAGAATTTTATCAATATAAATAAAAATTTCTAATAGCAAAGCTTTGGAATCTAAAGTTCTAACTTTAGTGGTCATATTCGTGAAGTGTAAACCGGTCATGGAACGCTTCTCTCCAATAGGAATTGTCTATATGATGATTAATTCTTGCAACACCCTTTTTAACAATATCTCTATTGTAGGAAATCTGCAAAATGTAAATGTTCTCAATAAAGTCCTAAAACTGGCTAAAAATCCAAACATAGGTAAAACAAAGAACCTAGTGACACATGCATAGACTTCTCTAGCCCCTTTCGAGATAAAAGAGCATCTCCATTAGCATTAGTAGCGCTAAATAATCATATAATTTTTCTCTTGCGGATGGAGGTGGTTCAATAATCATATAAATAACTATATATTCATATTTTGGGGAGTTCATATATTATTTGTGTAGTTGATAATTATGTGCCCCGTATTTTGAAAGAAATAACTTAAATATACACATTTATTATGGTTGATTAGTAGTTAGAAAATTATGAAATGAAGATATGGTGAATTATTGTTCATTTATAAAAGACAATCACATATGTGATGTTTAAGTATCCTGAACGAGAGCTTAATGGAGCTTCTACAAATAATAGATGCTTGTAGGAGACATTTGACAAAAAAATATATATTATAGTACTTTTTTTTTTTTGATATGTACAGGTTGATTTTGGGGCATTCCACGAGCAAATTATAGTTTATTTTCAAGGCAAAGCTTGTATCTTCTTATGGGTGGCGGTGGGGCTCGAGTTTGGCTCAACAATTATTTTGCATTAGCTACTCCAACTCATCTAGTACTTGATTGAAGCAATTAAAATATAATATAAATCAAATATTATTACTATTCATGAATAATGATCTATATACTATCTATCACATAACAATTCTTACCCAATTATAAGATAAGAATTATCTTGGGGTTATTGGATTATTTTAGTCATGGTAAGTATCTTCACTATCTATGATTTTTTTTTTTGGTTTAACCATTCAATATCCAATACTAATGATCAACTGACTTGAATACGCACAATGTAGAGCATATTAAAGGGAGAACCCATCCTATCATAAATTTCTCTATTCTCACACTTCACTTCCACAATTTCTGATTAAAGGTGAAGAGATCTTTGTTCCATCACATCTCTTTAGAGTGTTAATTATATACAAAATACCTAACTACGAAAATTTAAAAAAAAAAAAACACTATCACGAAATTGTATTTCTGCAAATATGAAAAATGCTCTAATAACTTAACTTTCTTAATTTCAAAAGGTGAAAATGTAAATCAGCGAACATCGAAAAATTGCGCGAGGTATCCTATTTGGTCGCCCCATTTAATCTATACCCGCTTTTTTAAAAACTTTTAACTTGTACCCAATTTTTAAATAACTTCAGCTCCCTTTCCCTCGTTGAGCTGAAGTTCGCCAGTTCTAAAGACAAAATTCAAGCATACGGGGCTGAAGTTCCCCAGTTACAAAGACAAAACTTCAGCTCTAGAGCTGAAGTTTCCCAGTTACAAACTTCAGCTCTCCCAAGTTATAAAGACAACAACTTCAACATACGGGGTTGAAGTTCCCCAGTTACAAAGACAAAACTTCAGCTCTAGAGAACTTCAGCTCTAGAGCTGAAGTTTTGTCTTTGTAACTGGGGAACTTCAGCCCCGTATGCTGAAGTTACCCAGTTACAAAGAAAAAACTAGAGCTGAAATTTTTGATTTTATAACTGGGGAACTTCAGCCCTGTATGCTGAAGTTCCCAGTTACAAAGACAAAATCTTCAGCTCTAGAGCTGAAGTTCCCCATTTACTAGAGCTGAAGTTTTACCCAGTTACAAAGACAAAAACTTCAGCTCTAGAGCTGAAGTTCCCCAGAAGCTACTTCAGGCCCGTCTACTAAAATGCTGAAGTTTTGCGTGATTGCCTTTGCTACTTCAACCCGGCATGCTGAAGTTATGCGCAAAAGCGGGTACAGATTCAATTTTTTTTACAAAGCGGGTATAAGTTAAAACGTAGCATAAAAAGTGGGTACGAATGCAAAAGCCCCGCGAACATCCTTATCTTATGAAGTCCCAGTAGAGTTACTGTAATCAACACAAAACAAAAATAATTACGGATCCACATATAGCTGTTCCAGACATGCAACAAACTTGTATCATATATTAACCACTGATGATATAGTTCAATACATTTGCTTTAAGCTAGGTACATCATCTTCAGTCTCATCTAGGAAATTAAGGGAGTGGCCATAATACTTCTCTGCTTCCTGCCTTACAAAAGCTGAAAGATTCGTTTCTTCATTCGATTCCAAACCGTTTATTAATAGTTTAAAGGTCAACTTATCGGGATCACATCCTCTCAACTTCATCAAGTAAAAGACCTCCAATGCAAGACTAGAGAGATTAAATTTCAATAAACTTTCCAACAATGCATAAAAGCCTTCAATGTCAGGTGGTAAACTACTATCCATTTTCAATGCCATGATAAGATACTTGATCTCTTCGAGCAATCCGTTGCTTCCCAAACAGGACACCATTTCAGCATACAGTTTGAGTTGAGGCCTATACGATATCTCCGCCTGAACTTCCTCAAAAACCTAAATCAGATTATCGATAATAATTAGGAGCTGCCAACATTGTGGTAATCAATAAACATTTGATATATCCAGAAGTACAAAGCAAGTGTGATGTAACAGTTCCAACTAAGATCATCAAAACTTTAGTTATTAGAATGTCCAATTTTTTCTACAGTGTAGTCTATCATAAAACTGAATTGGAAAGTTCTACCAAACAAAGCACAACTTAGGAGAAAGAAAGAAGAAAAAGAAAAAAGATAGCTGAATTAGAATGTAGATAAGAGCAGGGAAAATAAAATTGAAAAGATTGATGCCCCCCACCCCCACCCCCACCCCCACCCCCAAAACTAATTTGCTACGAGAAGGGTCTCCTTACAGGATCACATTAAATAAGTCTCTCTCAAGACATAACATAGACGAGACTCATGCCATCTTGGAGGAATAAGATGACTGCATCATTAGTTAAAGAATGCTTCCTCACATTTTTTGAATCCACGGTCCCTCTCCCACTCTAAGAAAACCTAAAAACCTCTAGAGGAACTCCAGTACATTACCACACCTGCACTCTCCAAACAGATATAACCTAAACAACAAATAGAAATTGAGAAAATTCAAATGGAATTAAACTTAAAGATGAAGAAGTCTAACCAAGTAGGTATCTACTGAAAGTTAAGTGAATTAATGGAATTATTAGTTAAATGTGTACAAATTCACACCATATCCCTTGATTGATCACAAGCAAGTACCAGAGGCGGATCCACGATTTAGAGGCTCCGGGTGCCAAAATTTTTGAACGTAGTCATATTACAATTTACACTGTCTGATAGGGTATAAATTTAATCGGTTTGGTCTATTGGGGTTTCGGTTTGGGTTATTTGTCTATGGAGTTAATATAAACAAATCGATCGAGTAAAAAGGTTACGTAATAATTATATTATTATGATAACTTGGAAAAAAAGCATAAAAGTTCAAGTGGATTATGCATTTTGTACAAGAAAAAGACTCGTTATCACTTTATATTTAGATACTTAAGGCAAAAATTTATACTAATAAGCACTTTAAATATTAAGTAAGTTTACGGACATTTTTCAATTTATATTCATAAAAATTAACTCACTCGATATTATATACAATTGTCCTACTTTAGAGCAATCCGACAAAAAAATAAACTTTCATCATTGATTAAAACAATAACTTATTCAAGGATTCTTTTTTTTTTTTTTTTTTTTGGTTTTTGCAAATAGATTTTCAGAGTTGTGGTCCTGGAGAGTTAAGTTTTCTTTATCTATTGATAAATCACGGAGGAGTTAGGAAGTGCAACAATGGAGATTCCTTTGAATAAAAATAAACTAATAGGATCAAAGAAAAAGTCAATCGGACCTATTAATAAACAAAAAAGAGCAATTAAGTAAAGAGAAAGAAGAAACAAAGGATACTCCTGTAATTGTCTTAAATGCACCAAACAAAAGCTTTTAAAAAAGTGAACTAGGCTAGATTCGAATCCCCACCATCTGGGTGAAAGTGGCAGTGCCAGTGGCACCTTGAGCCTTTTTGTTGTTGAGGGTGCCACTTAAAGTATTTGTATACATTCCTTCTATATATACATGCATGTATACATACTATTGCATAGTTTTGGCCAACGCTTGCAGGTGGCGTACCACCCCGTCCCTTACACGTAGATCCGCCCTTGGCTGGTAGTGACGCAGTTAGTTTTTCCTTACAACGGAAGCAAAAGATAAAAGTCAATTCGACATACTCAACTTAATATTCCAGTTTTAATTTTCAAACTCAAATTATTTCACCACATCATGTTTTAGTTATCCTGGTCAGAAACTCTTATACAAAGATTTAAAAAACTGTGATTGTCAGGTATACAGATGTAAAATGAGGTGAAACTCTATCTGATAGGCAATTAACATCCAGTATCATGTACTGATTGATGGAAAATTGATCTCGTGAAACAATAAG
The DNA here is from genome assembly GCA_005239505.1 of Nicotiana paniculata. Lineage (NCBI taxonomy): Eukaryota > Viridiplantae > Streptophyta > Magnoliopsida > Solanales > Solanaceae > Nicotiana > Nicotiana paniculata. Next base: position 17,777 of record MDKI01005172.1, on the reverse strand, counting down.
AAGCAAAGGTGGTTGCTGCCAAGATCAAGTACAAAAGTCGAGTATAGATCTATGACATTAGTAGCGTTTGAGCTTATGCAGTTGAAACAATTACTTAAGAAGCTAAAGGTTCGGAAGGTAAAACAAATGAAATTGATTAGTGACAATCAAGTCACGCTACATATTGTGTTTAGCCCAGTATTACATGAAAGGCCTCCACAATTGAGAGTGATTGTCACTTTTTCTTGTAGAAAAAGTACAATTTGGACTTCTCTACTAGTTCTGTTTAGCTCATACATTCACCAAAGCACTCAAAGGACCTTGGATAACATAAGAGGCAAGATTGGAGCCCCTATAAGTGGTGGGAGGAAAACAATGAGGTCTCGGGTTCAAATTCCAACTGAGGTAAAAAAACACTAGGTGATTTCTTCCCATTTGTTTAAGCTTTAGTTGTCAGAGTTATATGGTACCTGTGCTGGAGGGAGGTAGCCGATACTCAATGGAATGCTCGAGGTGTGCACAAGCTGGCTCGGACACTATCGTGATAAATAAAAATTAAAAAAATCTGATGCTCCCTCTTGACAGGGAACACTACAGAATCACCAGATTCATTGCATCACTATAGGAGAACAGAATATTCCAACATCCCAAAGGATATTGCGGAATATTTTGTATTTAATCATAGGATAACTACTAACATTGTTAGGCATAAGGAACAATTACATAACTAATTTTGACATTGTTCACAGCCTCATACTCCTATATGTGGAACTGCGGTTATGCATAGTGACTATCAGAGACGGATCCTAGATTTAAACTTGATTCGATCTTTAAGGTGCTTAGTGTTGAACTCGATTTACTTCTAAAATTATGGGTTCAGTTCTAATATTAATTAAAATTGTAGTAGTTTTCACATATATATCTATGCTCCGTGGTGCAAATACTGCATCAGAATGAACCCGTTGACCAAGAGTTGAATCCACCACCACCTAGTGTTTCAGCAACCCCAAAAAAGTTCTCTTTTTTCGTCTTGTTTCACATCTCCTACTTTGCCTAATCAATCTATCTATTAAGTATTGACCTGGATTCAATAACTGGACTTTAGTGTCCTGAAAGAAAAATGCCTACCTTCAATTTCTGGGCAAGCATCTTGAAAAATCTACACTTCCCGGAATTATAGGCCCTTATTGTTCCAGCTCAAAAATATTAGTTTTGTCAGATTATCGCAAACATCTTCCTCAATTTTCGTCTCCAGAATTATCCTCATAATTGACTGGAAACCCCAAATTTGTTCAGTTCCATCTTACCTTTCTGCCTTGAGCTGCCAGGACTCTTCAAAGTAACCTTTTTTTATGTATAACCCCAATTATTTGCTTAGTTTTTGGACACTCCTTTTACCATTTTGACACTAAAGCTTCATTCGGCGATATACTGATGCCCATTCATACTAAAGGAGGTAAATGAGAATTACAGTGGATATAGCAATTAGGGCTTTTGTTTGTTCTTTGAATTGGAAATTTATTTGAAGGAAATGCAAATTCCAAGGAGTCACAATTACAGCATAGAAAATCGAAAATAAAGAATTTGTGGATTGAGTCATTGAAACGACTGACCTTGAGAGCTAAGAGACACTGGTTCTGGCGGATGAGTTCGCGAATAACGGCAAGCAAATCATTCTTGAGCAAACGCCTGACCTTGCTATCAAACACCTGCTCCAGCGCCGATTCATCGTTTTTGTTGGCCCGCTTCAGTGCCTGAACAGCTTGAATTGCTTCGATACTAAGGTTTCTCCCCTTTTGTAAGGGCTTTCGATTTTTGCTCCTATCTCTCATGCTAATTCTCATACTTCTACATTTAGACCTAGTCCTAGACGCTATTGAACTGAATACGGTATTGGATTGAAGTCGCCGGCCGTTATTCCCTGTGTCGAGTGGATATGTGGTAAACCTCGCACATTGGGACCAGCTATTCATTATGATACGAGAGAGAGATAAGAGACCTCTCTGTTCTCTTGTTGTCTTTTTGAAATAGTAGGTGTTATATATGGATAAGGCCCGGGCTCACGATCCAAGCAAGAAATCTGTTATGACAAAAATACATGGTTCCGAATCAGGAAATTACACACAATATGGATGGTCTTGATTTTTTTATCCTCCCTTGACATGGTCACTCACATCTAAGTTAGTTTCCATGGTATTGTTGCGACGTGCTTATTATTGGCCTCAAATGATTGATGATGTTGCTTAGTATGTCAGAAAGACAAGTCAGACCGCTCGACATAAGCAAGCCTTTGGAGCCATTTCCTATTCCAAAGAGACCTTGGGAAAGCGTTTCACTGGATTTCATCACCGGGCTGCCCAAGGTCGGAGATCTCACAACTATCTTAGTTGTGGTAGATCGATTTTCCAAGTATGCTACAGTTATAGTTGCCCCACAATATATATCAGCAGAAGATATAGCTCAACTCTTCTTCTCTCATGTTGTCAAATATTAAGGTCTGCCTAAAGACATCGTTAGTGATCGCGACACTCACTTCACTAGTAATTTTTGGACTCAGCTCTTTAAGTGCCTCAGGTCCAAATTGAACCATAGTTCAAGTTTTCATCCGCAATATGATGACCACACGGAGCGGTTCAATGGCATGCTGGAGGAATATCTCCGTCATTTTGTTACCGGATCGCAGAAGAATTGGGTAAAGCTTCTGGATGTTGCTCAACTGTGTTTCAATTCACAAAAGAGCTCTAGTACAAACAAAAACGCTTTTAAAATTGTTACCGGACAATAACCTCTACTCCCACACACTGTGAATGCCCCAAACATGTCGAAATCTCCTCGAGCTGCTAGCTTCTAGAAGGAATGGAAGATAAATTTGGAGATAATGTGGAACTATCTGGTCAAAACCCAAAAGCGGATGAACAAGCATGGTGATCAAAATCGTAGTTTTGTTGAATACCACGTAGGAGACAAAGTGATGGTGAAAATTCCAAAGCGATACTTGTTTGCAGGGGTCCATGACCCTCGTCTATTGCAAAAATACATTGAACCTTTGTCCATTGAGAAGCGCATTAGGAAAGTTTCATACCGGGTGGATACCCCAGCCTGGTGGAAGATTCATCCAGTCTTCCATGTCAGTCTTCTGAAACATTTTTGGGAAGACATGGAGGATCCTTCACGGAGCCAACTCACAATACCCAGTATTTGAGGCGCTAATTCAACCGGGAAAAGGCGGGTAGAAGCTATTCTCGATGATCGAGTGGTTCATGCTTCAAGTAAAGATCACCATGAGTTTTTGGTGAAATGGAAGGGTTGTGATGCAGAAGAGAATACTTGAGAGTGGGGAACAAACCTCAAAGACTACAAGATCCTGATCGATGATTATCTTGCAAGTAAGGCGCCGAGGATGTCGCCAACTCAGACGGGGGAGAATGTCATGGGCGGCTTTCCAGCCATGCCCCATGACCCTTTGGGCGCGCCCCATGGCTTCCTGGCAAGCCTCCCAACGCCTAGCGTCATGGTTAAGCGTCTGTGCCTATGTCGCCCCACCGATAGTCCTCGCCAGCGCCCAGCCGCAGGTAAATGCCAACAGCACCGTGCGTGCAGACTGTTCCGCGAGGCAGACTGATGTTAAAGACAAGGTTGCTGCCAACGGACCGACTTCTACTTTGCAGGAATCTAAGTCTTTTCATTGTAAATATAAAGTAATTTTATTTCATGTATTTTCATTATGTCTCTCTAGCTTAGGTAGGTCAAGTCCTTAACTTTTGTTTATTTTTGTAAGCACTATTAGGGGGATCAAGCAATCAAACTTTTTAGAAAGCAAATAATTCTATGTACTGGTGTCTCTCTCTCTCGATACCGTGTTGCTTTTCTGTAATAGCTTTCATTAATGCAATCAAGCTTTCTTTCATTCTCAATTTTCATTTTTGTTCTCTCAATTGCTCTTGACATTGATTTTTCCGTACGGCACTGACAATCTCGTCTAGCGTACCGAAGGGACCTCAGTTGGTGAATAGTAACTACACTAACATCGGTTTGCTTAACCTTACGTCGCCCTTCCAAGGAATCTCAAAAAGGCGTCGCATAATAGTTCTTACATGCAGCTGTTCTATTACCATGAAACAAAGACGAATGCATCATTGCAACATCGTGTTCATTTTGAATCTACTGTCTTCAGTGCGAAGCATAAATGTTATGTATAAAAATTTACTAAAATTATAATAGTAAATACGAACTCATAATTTTAATAGTACAATGAATTCAAAAATTAGAACTTTAATATTGAGCTCGCAACGCTTAAATCTTAGATTCGCCTTTGCCATAAAACAACCAATACAATATCTTGAACCAATAACACATATAGTACTTTATTAAAATTATAATGTTTACAAGTTTTGTTTAATCTTTCATTAGAGTAGGTTATTTATATCGCACCCTTAAAGTAGGTCTGGCCCTTCTTCAAATTATGCGTGAACATAAAATACTTTATGCACCGGGTTGTTCTTTTACCCAAACAGTATAAATCATTTTTCATTTCAAGCGTATACAAACGCATGCTTATACGTGTCTTCTTGTGCTTACTCGTGATTGCTTCGCGTTCTGCTTTAACCTTCTCCAAATGTGACGTCATCATTAATTCCATGTTGGTCCATCTGGTATCTACAGTTGAAAAACAAGAACTTGAAGCATGGTACATTATATTCTTTGTATTTTTTTCTTTTCTTTCAATCTTTAATCCTTCTTTTTGTTTCTCTTTTATCATATTGACAGTGTTTTAGTATTGATTAGTGTTGTAATTTTTCCTCAAAATTTGAGAACTATAGATTAATTTTAGGTAAAAATTGCACGGGGCACCTTATTTGGTCGCCCCCATTTAACCTATACCCGCTTTTTAAAAAACTTTTAACTTGTACCTACTTTTTAAATAACTTCAGCTCTCCTTTCCCTCGCTGAGCTGAAGTTCACCAGTTAAGCTGAAGTTCGCCAGTTATAAAGACAAAGTTTCAACATACGGGGCTGAAGTTCCCCAATTACAAAGACAAAACTTCAGCTCTAGAGCTGAAATTCCTAAGTTATAAAGACAACAACTTCAGCATACGGGGCTGAAGTTCCCCAGTTACAAAGACAAAACTTCAGCTCTAGAGAACTTCAGCTCTAGAGCTGAAGTTTTGTCTTTGTAAACTGGGGAACTTCAGCCCCTTATGCTGAAGTTGTTGTCCTTATAACTTGGGAACTTCAACCCCGTATGCTGAAGTTCTCCATTTACAAAAGACAAAACTTAGAGCTGAAGTTCCCCAGTGTAACTAGGGGAACTTCAGCCCCGTATGCTGAAGTTTTTGTCTTTGTAAATGGGGAACTTCAACATCGTATGCTGAAGTTGTTGTCTTTATAACTAGGGAACTTCATCCCCGTATGCTGAAGTTCCCCATTTATAAAAGACAAAACTTCAGCTGAAGTTCGCCAGTGTAACTGGGGGAACTTCAGCCCGTATGCTGAAGTTTTTGTCTTTATAACTCGGGAACTTCAGCGTGAAGTTCCCTATTTACAAAGACAGAAACTTCAGCTTTAGAGCTGAAGCCCCCCGTGTAACTGGGGGAACTTCAGCCCTGTATGCTGAAGTTTTTGTCTTTATAACTTTCCCCATTTACAAAGACAAAAACTTCAGCTCTAGAGCTGACGTTTGCAAGCTACTTCAGGCCCGTCTACTAGAATGCTGAAGTTTTGCGTGATTGCCTTTGCTACTTCAGCTCCGCATGTTGAAGTTATGCGCAAAAGCGGGTACGGATGCAATTTTTTTTACAAAGTGAGTATAAGTTAAAACATGACACAAAAAATAGGTACGGATGCAAAAGCCCCTAATTTTAGGGGACAGTGCTCAGAGGTATGCTGACTCGTTGGATAATGATTAATCTCTTGCTTAATTACCAAGGATATATTAGGTGATTCAGTCCATTTCAAAGTAAAAATTCAATTTATTGATCTTCAAAGTTATAAGAAAGTTTTTAAATAAATAAAACTAATTGTCTATTAAATTATCAACCAACTTTTCAAATTTTCCACTCGTTTATTTTTCCGCACAACTCTCTCCTGTCCGACCAAATTAACAACCCCCCCCCCCCCCCACCACCACCACCACATAAATCAAGCCTCAGCTCTTCCGAAAGTCTTTCTTTGCTTGGCGACCCTCTTATTGGTTCTCCGTAGTAATCGGAGAACTAATTAAAAAAAAAAATTCTAAACCTTTGTTTTAGCTATCAAAAGTTGTAATATTGATAGTTAAAATGAATAATAATTCAATGGCAGCCTTTCTTTTCTTTCTTTTTTAGTACTCATAAATTTTTTTTATTGGGGTGGTCATTAGCTACAACATTGAAAAAAGCAAGAGCGAATTAATAATCCTATATATAACATGAAGAAAGGAAAGATCTGTTGCCAAAGACCACGTCCCAATTAACTCACAAGTTTTTCATTAATCTTTTGGTGAAAAATAGTTAGTTTTAATTACTAGATTATGTTTTGAAAAAAACTGAAAAAATGGCAAGTTTATCAGGTGCACCATCCAAGAAAGCAATACGTAGTCCTGGAGGAACAAATCCAGGTGGTTCTCAGGGTGGTAATAATAAAGGAAATTCAAGTGGACAAACAGTAAAATTTGCACGACGAACGTCGAGTGGACGATATGTGAGCTTGTCGAGAGAAGATCTTGACATGTCAGGGGAATTTTCAGGTGATTACATGAACTATACGGTTCAAATTCCGCCAACGCCTGATAATCAGCCAATGGACACGTCCGTGGCAGCAAAAGCTGAAGAACAATACGTTTCTAATTCGCTGTTTACTGGTGGATTCAATAGCGTTACCCGTGCACATCTCATGGATAAGGTCATTGAATCTGAAGTTAGTCATCCTCAAATGGCTGGATCGAAGGGTTCCTCGTGTTCGATGCCTGCTTGTGATGGAAAGATCATGAAAGATGAAAGGGGAAATGATGTAATCCCTTGTGAATGCAGGTAAGCAATACTCTTTATGTTGTTGTTCTAGTGTAGTCCACCAATTAGAAATGAGTTTAAGTTCCACGCACAGATAGATACTGTTAAAGAATATTTATAGGTAAATCTCTTAGTAATAAACATTAATTGGTAATATGATAAAAATGGTTACTATATATTACATGTTAAAATTTGCTTTATAGTTTGTTTGGATAGTTGTTATATGTCGTTTCATAATGTTTTATTGTATTATATTGTTTTGGATAAATACAACGTTTGGATAGAATGTATCTTTTGCCGTTGTTTCATGATGTCATACATCAGTAATACGAAGAATAAACTTGTAATATTACAAAAAAAATGGGGTTGGATTATTATATAAAAAGAGGGTAAAGGATAAAATAGGATATTTAATAATAAGGAAGAGCAAGATGAGAAGAAAAAGTAAGATAACGATGCGACTACACCAAATCGGTCGTTACATAAAGTTACACTTTTCGTCGTTATGTAACGACGGATTTAACGATACAATACAATAAAATTTAAGTAACAATCGAAACAAACATTGTATTTAAAGGAATAATACAATACAATACGAAACAACCATGCAAACAAGTTGTTACATTCCTAGTGTACATAATTAGAAATTGTGCTGATAAGTATTTCTTTTGAGCGTTGTTAAGGTTCAAAATATGTAGAGATTGTTACATGGATGCACAAAAGGACACTGGTCTATGCCCGGGTTGCAAAGAACCTTACAAGATCGGGGATATTGATGACGAGATCCCAAATTTTAATAATGGAGCATTGTCTTTACCGGCACCAGATGGTGCCAAAGGGAGTCGTGGCAATATGTCTATGATGAAAAGAAATCAAAATGGAGAGTTTGATCATAACAAATGGCTCTTTGAGACACAGGGCACCTATGGATATGGAAATGCTTATTGGCCTGATGATAGAGATGGAGATGATGGCGACGAAGGAATGCAAAAAGGCGTGCTCGATACATCTGCTGAAATACCTTGGAAACCCCTTAGTAGGAAGTTGCCAATACCGCATAGCATTATTAGCCCTTATAGGTATGTACTTCAGTTTTGCTACAAGGGATAGTTATGTAGTAGTTATATGCATTTCAATTTTTTGTGAATTAATGGCAATGTGCAGGTTGCTGATTGTTATTCGACTAGTGGTATTGGGCTTCTTCTTGACATGGAGAATAAGACATCCGAATCCGGATGCAATATGGCTATGGCTGATGTCAATTATATGTGAAATATGGTTTGCATTTTCATGGATTTTGGATCAAATTCCTAAGGTGACGCCTGTTAACCGCTCTACTGATCTAGTGGTACTGCGCGAGAAGTTTGAAATGCCATCACCATCTAATCCTTCGGGTAGGTCGGATCTCCCTGGAGTTGATTTGTTCGTGTCAACGGCTGATCCAGATAAAGAGCCGCCCCTTGTCACAGCCAATACAATCCTATCCATTCTAGCAGTTGACTATCCTGTGGAGAAGCTAGCTTGCTACATTTCAGACGATGGCGGTGCACTTCTAACTTTTGAGGCAATGGCTGAAGCTGCTAGCTTTGCAGATTTGTGGGTACCATTCTGCAGGAAACATGATATTGAGCCTAGGAATCCTGAAGCCTATTTTGCGCTGAAGGGCGATCCTACTAAGAACAAGAAACGATCTGATTTCGTCAAAGATAGACGAAGGGTTAAAAGGGAATATGATGAATTTAAGGTAAGGATAAATAGCCTGCCAGATTCAATAAGAAGGAGATCAGATGCATTTAACGCTCGAGAGGAAATGAAGCAGTTAAAGCACATGAAAGAGAGCGGGGCTGATCCTGCAGAGATAATCAAAGTTCAAAAGGCTACTTGGATGGCTGATGGAACTCACTGGCCTGGAACATGGGCCTCCCCGAGTCGGGATCATGCCAAAGGTGATCATCCTGGAATCCTTCAGGTATAAATAATGGTTACTTGCTTTTTGTTTTTCCTTCTTTTTCTACGAATTGTCGTACATTCATTTTGCGAATATATGCCTATTTAATTTGCAGGTAATGTTGAAACCCCCAAGTAGTGACCCCCTAATGGGAGAGGGTGAAGAAAGCTTTTTGGATTTTTCGGACGTGGACATAAGGCTTCCAATGTTTGTATATGTGTCACGTGAGAAGCGGCCTGGGTATGATCACAATAAAAAAGCTGGTGCCATGAACGCACTAGTGCGAGCTTCTGCTATATTGTCTAATGGCCCATTCATACTCAACCTTGATTGTGATCACTATATATACAACTGCTTAGCTATTCGTGAAGGGATGTGTTTCATGATGGATAGAGGTGGAGAAGACATATGTTATATCCAGTTCCCTCAACGATTTGAAGGCATCGATCCCTCTGATCGTTATGCCAATCACAATACTGTTTTTTTCGATGGAAATATGCGTGCACTTGATGGCCTCCAGGTACATATCAAACACATGACTTGCATTTTTCTCAATTTCATAACCATATTAAACTTGCTCGTCCATTTATATATAGGGTCCTATGTATGTGGGGACGGGTTGCATGTTTAGGCGATTTGCACTTTACGGCTTTGATCCAGCACAACCTGATAAGATACCACAAAAGGGTGCAGAGGCTCAGGCACTGAAAGCCACAGATTTTGATCCTGACTTAGATGTCAATCTACTACCCAAGCGTTTTGGAAACTCGACAATGTTAGCAGAGTCTATTCCAATTGCTGAGTTCCAAGGCCGCCCTATAGCTGATCACCCTGCTGTCAAGTTCGGACGACCTCCTGGTGCTCTTCGATCCCCAAGGGAACCACTTGATGCCACCACTGTCGCCGAAGCAGTCTCTGTCATATCTTGTTGGTAAGCTCCTCGTATTTAATTAATTCCAAGTTATTACAAGTTGTTGGTAAACCAATTTCCATATGTAATAGTCCAGTCCACTAGTGATATTGTAGACTTTGGGCCCAGGTCGCACGGCATTAAAATGAATTATTAGGGTCTAAGACTTGTTTACTTATATACCCATCATCGCTCTGTATTTTGTCAATATGGGATTCGCCTGGAGTGTCACTTTTTTACATGTAAATGCTTTTGGAAATTAAATTGGGCAAAACATTAATTAATGCAGGTATGAAGACAAGACGGAGTGGGGTGATCGAGTAGGATGGATTTATGGTTCAGTGACAGAAGATGTGGTTACTGGATACAGAATGCACAACCGTGGATGGCGTTCTATTTATTGCATAACCAAGCGCGATGCCTTCCGCGGATCAGCGCCCATAAACTTAACAGATAGGCTACATCAAGTGCTCCGTTGGGCAACAGGTTCTGTTGAAATCTTTTTCTCAGGAAACAATGCATTTCTAGCCTCCAGAAAACTCAAGGTCCTCCAACGTCTCGCGTACCTGAACGTTGGCATTTATCCTTTCACTTCCCTTTTTCTAATCGTCTACTGTTTTCTACCCGCACTCTCCCTCATCTCCGGCCAATTCATCGTCCAGAATCTCAACGTCGCATTCCTCATATTTCTATTAACTATAACTGTATGTCTCATCGGGTTAGCTCTCCTGGAAGTGAGATGGTCCGGCGTTGCACTAGAAGATTGGTGGCGAAACGAACAGTTTTGGCTCATTTCAGGAACCAGTGCACATCTTGCTGCTGTAGTTCAAGGTCTCTTGAAAGTAATTGCTGGCATTGAAATTTCTTTCACGCTCACTTCTAAATCCGCTGGAGAAGACGTCGATGACATTTACGCCGATTTGTACTTAGTCAAATGGACTTCATTGATGATCCCTCCTATAGTTATCGGTATGATTAACATTATTGCTATTGTGATTGCATTTTCCAGGGCAGTGTTTGCTACAGTTCCTGAATGGGGCAAGTTTATAGGTGGAGCTTTCTTTGCTTTTTGGGTGTTAGCTCATTTATATCCTTTTGCTAAAGGATTAATGGGCAGAAGAAGAAAAACACCTACAATTGTGTTTGTTTGGTCAGGACTTATTGCAATTACACTCTCCTTGTTATGGATAGCTATAAATCCACAACAAGGTAACCCTGTACAAGGAGTTGGTGGCTTTCAATTCCCTTAAGCCATCAATTCAGATTAATTAAAACCAAAATCTATGGTGCATCAGGACTTAGAGAAAGTAGATTTGACATTAATGTAATTTATTATGAATATATTTTTTTGTTGTTGTTGTTGCATATATAGAGTTCGTGTAAAAATAACAGATCTCGAAACATTTCCGCTAGCATGTATCTCGAAAGAGACCACTAAGGAAAATATTGTTATGTTTTACAAAATTTGCAAGTTATTGGCTTTTTATGTTTGTGTATGTACTTTCTTTTGCACATGTAATTCCTTCTCGTTTTCCTTTTCTATAAGATGATCAACTTTCTTTCACTTTACCGTCGTATAAAGGCAACCTCATCATAATGGTTTCCAGCTATAGCATATTTATAATAAAAGCATAATAAAATAAATAAAGAGTAAAAGAAACATATTCTCATTTCATTGGCATAAAAAAGATCTTGGTTTGTAGTTTGATAAAGTATTTTATATTTTACTAAACAACATTATAATAGACTGAAATACATCATCTTAAAGGTTTAATTACTAGGACAATACAAGGCCTATGTATGATGACAATTGATACAAAATGAAGTTAGAGTAACCATTATTATTAAGATATCGATCATAATGATAAAATATGGTCAAACTAACCTCTAGAACAAAAATGTTACTATATCACTACAAGAGAAATGGATATTAACGACGAAACAAATGGTTCTTAAAATTTTAATTCTGATTCTGAAAAGTCAATAGACAATATTGACCAAAAGAATCTAGTCTCCACATGTAATTATGAGCTCCCTTGCAAAATAGTCAATAAAAATGAGGTATAATGACTAGTTATTAGTTTAAGTTGAAGCCAAAAGGTTGTCTAGCTTCTCGGAAGTCATAGTGATTTAACTACCTCAAATACAAAGAATTTGCAACAAAAACTTTCCCCAATACTGATAATACTATTGAAAATAAATACATTACCAATGTAAACAATACTGTAGAAGAGTCTACATCAGCTCTATAAAGGATGAACGGTCTCTTTAATGAATTCAAGAATTATACGCAGCGATTTGGAATTTTCAAGATTTGTATATGGCTAGGAACTGAGAGTTACATTGGACAGTGTCGAGATTTGTAGCATTTTTTTAATACCATTGTGGATTATGCATTTCAACATCAAAAAGGTGAAGGAAACAGTTTTAGGTTCATATAAGGTTTCTTTAGAGTGGGTGTCTCGGTTGTGGTGCTTTAGGGGTGCTTAAGAGGGAAGTCAGCGGCTTATAGGCCTTAGAGTGTTGTGGTTTTATACTAGGGTCTCTTGTGTAGTGAATTTTGGTTAAGGATCGTGGTGTTCTAGCAAGGAGAAGTATCAATTTGAAGGCAATTTGGAAGGGACTTGAAGAAATAGACAGCTTGGTAGTAGGTTGGATCAGCACAGTAATGGATATAATCGATTCTTTGGGTGCTTATGTCGTGGCTAGTCTCTACGGGTGTTTCGTGGAAATGCTCTTGGGTTTGACGACCTGCGTGGCTGGGTTGAGTTAGAGTGATTCGGTTTTGATAGCTTGGTTATGTGCAAATGGGCTTCGAAGAGTTCTCAACAGTTCCTACCACGGTTCGAGGAGTATATTTCCGACTGGCGTGAGGAACATGTGGTATATAGTGATTTTCTCCTAGATGAAATCAAATGGAAGATCCTTGACTATTGAGTATGTAGTTGCTTGTAACTCGGAGTGGACTATGAAGTTCTCGTATTTTTCATATGATGACATGGTATATGCAGTGTGTGTGTGAGATTGAGATTTACATGAGCGAGATCACAGTTCAGTTTTGAAGGGAAGGTCATAAAATTCGTAGGCAGCATGGATGGTTTCAGACGACTAGGTAAATGATATTTGGTATGGCTTGATGAGAGTATACATTTTAGAAGGGGAAATGTGCTTTGATGTATGGATACTTCACTGGTACTGTGGCACTCTCCTGATTGATCGACTGCTGATATTTAAATTTTGCTATGTGGCGCGGAAGAATTTTAGAAGTATTCCTCATGGGATGATCGTGTATGAGGGATGTGTTAGACATTTTGGCGGTGGACTTGGGATTAGATATGGTGATTCTTATGTTCTAGAAATTTGGAGATTGGGAGTTCTTAGGAGCAGATTGTTTCATGGTTGTGGACTGAGAAGTCATGGCCGAAGCTAGCCAGATGATAGTATGTGTTATAATTCAATCAATTGTGGGCTTTCGAAGGTTTATTTACCTAATTGTAGGTGCCCGGAGTTGATTTGGGGGTCCATTGGTAGGCCCAATAAGGATATGTATTCTACATCGAGTCTGGTTGGTTGGCTCCATAATGCTATTGTTGAGAGATGTGATATTCGATTGTTGTTGAGCTTATTCGTGTTCGAAAATTTTCTGTGAGTTATACTTCTATGCTACAAGGAGTTGTGATTCGTTAGTTTTAGGCACAGATGGTGCGGTTCTATCGTGGTCTTATAGCGAAATTTGAGCAAGATGAGTAATTGGGTGTTGCATGATTGAGGGCGTATTGGTTATCTTCTTTCGGGTTTTGTGTGGCATTGTGTCGTCTGCTTCTCCATGATTATGGTAACTTTCTACGCCTCCAGACAAATTTTTTTAAGAATTTATATTTTTTTAAACTTTGTGCCCCAATTTATATTGTCCCGTAAATTTTTAAGAGGACATGGATGACTAAGTGGGACTTTGAAAAAAAAAAGTAATTTTGTTTCAAGTGAAAATGCTATTTGAAAATTAGAGTTGTGTTTGGACATGAATATAATTTTTGGGTTATTTTTGAAGTTCCATGAGTCAATCTGAGTGAAAATTTAAAAAAATAATTTTTTCGAGTTTTTCAAATTTTTGAAATATTTTAAAATTCATTTTCAAGTGAAAATTAGAAATTTTATAGCCAAATACTGATTTCAAAAAAAAGTAAAAAAAATTCGAAAAAGTGAATTCTTATGTCCAAACGGACTCTAAATTACTAACTTAACAAAGTCTCTTCTAATTTCAATTGAAACAGAAAGAATTTAGCTTTAATTGTATAGAGAGAGACTCTTATCTTTTACTACACCCAACCCAAGGGACAACACACCTCAAATACCTAACATGCCACCGGAACCACCGGACTCAAACCATATGAAGGAAGATATTCCTCAAACACGCTCCTATAAAGAAATGCTTCTTGACAAGCAGGAAACCTTACAAACAGACTACTTTGTATCGAATCTTGAAAAGCCAGAATTTGATCTAAAATGCAAGAAAAATCTGGGCCCAATTCTTCTCTCCCAAGAGGACAAAAGTAGACTATATGAACCATGGCATTTCTCGGTCATCATTAAACTTTTTGGATGGCGTATGCCACATTATCTTCTCCGATCCAAATTAATTGAACTATGGAACCCATCCGAACAGTTAAATCTTGATTGACCTAGGATGAGACTTCTTCACAGTCAAATTTGGTAAGGAAGAAAATTTGATCAAGGCTATACACCAAGGACCATGGTTCTCTTCCGGGAATTTCCTCTCTGTTAGACGGTGGGAACCAAAAACTATCCCACAAGAAGCCACCATTTTCCTTCACTGCGATATGGGTACGAGTTCCCCAGCAGCCGGCTGAATTCTATGACAAAGAAGTTCTAGAAAAAGTTGGCAGGAAGCTCCTCAAAATCGATATGTGCACCTCAACAACGCTAAGGGGGAGATATGCCAGAATCTGCATCCAAGTTCCACTAGAATCACCAGTCGCAACATCTCTCATCATTGGTGATCACAAGCAATTGATTGTCTATGAAGGTGAGAACGTCCCATGTACATGATGTGGAAGACTAGGTCACATCCTGAGAGGGTGTTCACACAGGCAAAAACCCAACTCACCACCGCCACAGGACAGCCCAGGCTGCTCCAATACTAAATCAAACAGTGACGAAGAAGAGGAATGGAAAGATGTATCCTTCCCCAGAAGATGTAAGCAAGGACATCCCACATAACAACGCCAATCAATGAACCTTAATAGGAAGGGCAAAATCCTACCCAATCGGACGACATCCAAGTTCGAATGTTCGACGCCATATCCGGTAAGTTCCTCGAAACCCAAACCTTCCGTTATAATTCTAAGGCTAACTCTATGCAGGACACAAGCCCAGCCCAATGCAAAAAAGACACCCCACGAATAATCAACCCACCAAAAGCCATCCCAAAAGGGATCGACCCAACACAAGTACAAAAAGAAAAGCGGGCCCGGAGGGGAGAGACCCAACACCCAATAATGAAAAGGGGCCTACACCCCAAAGGTAAAATTCCCTCCCCCCCCCCCCCCCTAGAAGTTCAAAGTCAACAAGCCCAAAGGTCCTAGAGGGGAGTCCGACAGTAACTCAGGCGGAGCTCCACGCCATCCCCAAACTCAAGGACACCTTAGTACACCAAAATAATGAACCCTATTTTTCTACATCTCCCCTACAAACACACACTGCACAAAATCCTTCCATGGAAACTCAAGAGCTAACCCTGAGAAATTCAAAAATCGTAACTGATTTGATAATAGCCATCAACTCAATCGGATCTTCCTGTAATCCCATAACTAGTGTATTAGACATGGGTTACGAAGCAACTACCACGGGCGTCGATCCAATCCCACCACCAGCCATGTCCCTTGATTACACCAATAACCCTCATTTAATAGTAGTCCAAAAAAGGTTAAGCAGAAAAAACCCAAAAATGGAATCCCCCCAAACCTCTAATCATTCTGACCTCCACCCCACCACCGCAGGATCACACGCTGACGTCCTGGCTAGAGATTGATCTCCATTTTCAGGCACTATGCTACAATTTTCAGCTTAAAAACCAGCCAATCTCCCTCATCATCCAAAACCCGGCCCATCTGGCAAGAGTAACAGCAGAAGCGGTAAACAAGGGTTTCGCGATGTTTGGCGCTCAACTATGGTGGTCTATGTTACTATAGAGCAACCTCAACTCTCTGCAGCCAGCCAACGACCCATCTTCAGTCCACAACATGATGCAGCAAATCTTCAACACCATCCCATTCTTCCCAGATCCTGCAGTATCAGACCCATTTGCAACTCCGCAGTTCAAAGTCCTACAACAATGGCCATAACAGGACCCATCATCTTCAACACAAGAGAAACAATCCTCACCATCACTGGATAATATCTCGAAAGAGATATCCAAAGCCCTAGAGATTCTGAAGAACCACGAAACACCCATAGAAAAGGAGATGCAGATACATTACAGCCCACCAAGGATAGACTCTTTATGGATAGATGCAGTATGAGCAGTAGAGTTCAGTGTGGATCACAGCGAGACGCTAATCCTACTATGCCCGAAAAATCTTGCAAGATGTGGACTGAGTGTGTCCTCCCATCAGAGTTAGGGTGTACTGAAGCCACTCTTAACCTTAACTCCAGTGATGAGATCCCAGCCATCTTCAACCAGGGGGAAGGATGAGATGTCAGCCCAGGGGAGAGACAAGGCATCGATGAGCAATCTCCTAACAATCCCTCACCCCCTAATGAATTTCATCATATGGAATGTTAGGGGGAAAACAATGTCGAGTTCAAAAGACACTGCTCAGAAATGGTGAAGATGCACAAATCTGCAATGCTAGTGCTATTGGAAACCAAGATGGCAGACCACAAAAAGCTCACAAACGAACTACAATAAGATCTGCATATCCAATTCCCAGCAGTAGGCCATTCAGGAGGTATAGTCATCATGTGGAAGGAGTCTTCTCTTCAGGTAGATGAAGTAGCAGTAACACCCTAGGGTATCCGTGCAATGATCAAGGTACTCCCTTCAAATCCCCCTTGGTTACTGTCTGCAATCTATGCTAGTAATTATACAGAGGTTAGAAAGACCCTCTGGGATAATTTGATTGATATTTCTAACCACTTTAAGGGTAGTTGGTTTGTGGTGGGGACTTCAATGAAGTTTTGAAAGCAAGATACAAATTCGGGGGCAACTGCATTAACACATATAGGAGCAACTTATTCTGGAATTGTATTAACAATTGCAAATTAGTAGACCTAGTCTTTAAAGACAGTAAGTACACTTGGTCCAATAAGTGTTACAAGAATAGGTCCAGCCTTATCCTAGAGAGAATTGATAGGTGCTTTGCTAATAATCTTTGGGTAAATGAATACCCATAGGCAAATGTTACTCACCTAGCTAGGACCCACTCTGAACATTGCCCCTTGCTTGTCAGGCTCAATAATAGTACACAGGTGGCCTCCGTCAAGCCCTTTAGATTCGAATCCATGTGGTGCAGCCACCCAACGTTCCAAGCTCTTATCAGAGACTCATTCCAAAACCACTCCACCTTGATACCCTCCTCCACTAGGTTCAAAGAAAATGCAATCAATTGGAACAAACTCACTTTTGGCAACATATTCCACACAAAAAAAAAGAGATCAATTTCCAGGATAGCTGGGATCCAAAAATTCCCTAACTACCAATCTAGTCATTTCCTCCAAATTTTAGAAAACACTCTCATCGAGGATCTTGACTCAATCCTGAAAAATGAGGAAGATTTTTGGAAGCTAAAAGACAGAATCAACTGGCTCTTTGGTGGTGATGCCAACACCAGATTTTTTCACACCTCAAATCTTAATAGAAGAAGGAGAAACATAACTCGATCATTATCAAACTGACTGCAATCTTTTTCTGTCCGTGAAGATCCCACCAGAGCGC
>ML364856.1:101747-129574 GCA_005239505.1 Nicotiana paniculata | reverse complement strand
GATTGCCAGTATCGATCATAGTTAAGGGGTAAGGTGTGTGATCGAAAAGTAAAATACTCCTTAATAATGAAATTGATACGTGTTGAAGGGTAGTAGATTGTCCCATTGCTCGAGGACGAGCAAGAGTCTAAGTGTGGGGTGTTGATGCGTGGCTAGAATTCATGGTTTAAAGCATTATGTGCCTTACATTTTATGTGCGTTAATGACAAAAATACACGTCGTATGTGCATAATTNGAATTGAGAGGGCTTAGTAGTTGCAAGTTGACTCTTGAGGATGGGTGGTTGCAATTAGGTTGTTGGTATGATTGATTAAATTGTTATACTTGGACATGTTTAAAGAAGGGAAAGAATGTGAAATTTTGTATGTTCATACTTGATTGCCAGTATCGATCATAGTTAAGGGGTAAGGTGTGTGATCGAAAAGTAAAATACTCCTTAATAATGAAATTGATACGTGTTGAAGGGTAGTAGATTGTCCCATTGCTCGAGGACGAGCAAGAGTCTAAGTGTGGGGTGTTGATGCGTGGCTAGAATTCATGGTTTAAAGCATTATGTGCCTTACATTTTATGTGCGTTAATGACAAAAATACACGTCGTATGTGCATAATTGTGTCTATTTCATGTGTAGGTGAATTGGAGATGGAAGCCGAGCTAAATGGATGCATAAACGTCAAAAATACGCTCAAGAGTCGAAAAGGAGTGAACCAAGCTATAACCGGGCGTTTGAGCTGTAAAGCCTGGTCATACCAGGCTATAGCTGGGCGTTTGGGCTATAACGCTTGGTAGGACCAGGAGTTTGGGGGCGTTAGAGCCCTAACGCCAGGCCTGGCCAGACTTTATCCGGGCGTTTGGGCCATAAAGCCTGGTCCCTGGTCCTGTCCAATCCGAGTTTTGAAGGTTTTAAGTGTTTCCCGATTTTAAGTGCGGCATACTTGACGCTTGTAAAGAGCATGGACGAGGAGGCGAAAAGGATGAACATGGAGGAGTATAGGAGGTCCAAGAAGGAGGTGCAGATAGCGGTTACTATGGCTAAGACTGCGGCGTTTGGGTGTTTGTATGAAGAGCTTGGGGCCAAAGGCGGGGACAAGAATCTATACAAGCTGGCCAAGAGAGAGAGAGAGAGAGAGGGGGGGGGGGGAAGGCCCGTCATCTGGATCAAGTTAAATGTATCAAAAATGAGGAAGGTAGAGTTTTGATGGAAGAGGCTCAGATTAGACGAAGATGGCAGACATTTCCAGAAACTCCTGAACGAAAGAGGATGATAGGGATATTGTTTTGGGCGAATTGGAGCACTCCGAGAT
Source organism: Nicotiana paniculata (assembly GCA_005239505.1). Classification (NCBI taxonomy): domain Eukaryota; kingdom Viridiplantae; phylum Streptophyta; class Magnoliopsida; order Solanales; family Solanaceae; genus Nicotiana; species Nicotiana paniculata. Next base: position 128,272 of record ML364856.1, on the reverse strand, counting down.
GCGCCAGGATTTAGGGTATTGTAGGGGCATAAAGGCATAGGAGGTCGAGGGGCTATGTGTAAGATGCATAAGGGTAGGGCTACCGGGCCAAAGGAAATACCTGTGGAATTTTGGAAGAATGCAGGTAGGGCAGGTTTGGAGTGGCTCACTAGGCTGTTCAAAGTCATTTTTAGGACGAAGAAGATACCCGATGAATGGAGGTATAGTACGATGATACCTCTGTATAAAAAAAAGGGCAATATCCAAAGATACAATAATTATAGGGAGATTAAGCTGCTAAGCCATACTATGAAAGTTTTGGAGAGGGTGGTTGAAGTGAGGGTGAGGACCAGTGTGTCCATTTCTTAGAACCAGTTAGGTTTCATGCCAGGGAGTTCGACTATGGAAGCCATTCACATTTTGAGAAGATTGGTGGAGCGATATGGAGACAAGAAGAAGGGCTTGCACATGGTGTTTAGTGACCTAGAAAAAGCATATGACAAGGTCCCAAGAGAAGTTCTCTGGTGATGCTTGGAGGCTAAATGGGTCCCAGCAGCCTACATTACGGTGATTAAGGACATGCATGTATGGTGAAGATAAGAATTGGGTTAGGTCAGCGGGAGGAGACTCGGAACACTTTCCAGTTATGACGGGGTTGCACCAGGGATCAACTCTTAATCCATTCCTATTTCCTCGGCGATGGACACATTGACGAGATACATTCAAGGTGAGGTGTCATGGTGTATGTTATTTGCGGATGACATAGTTTTAATTGACGAGACGCGGAGTGGTCTTAACGAGAGGCTGGAGGTTTAGAGGCAGACCCTAGAGTCTAAGGGTTTTAAGTTGAGCAGGACCAAGACGGAATACATGGAGTGCAAGTTCAGCAACGATACCTAGGAAGGGGATATGGAGATGAGGCTTGATACGCAAGTCATCCCTAAGAGAGCTAGTTTCAAGTATCTTGGATCTATAATACAAGGTAACAGAGAGATTGATGAAAATGTCACGCATTGTATTAAAGCAGGATAAATGAAGTGGAGGCTCGCTTCTGGTGTCTTGTGTGATAAGAATGTGCCGCTGAGACTTAAAGGTAAGCTCTACAAGGTTGTAGTTAAACCGACTATGTTGTATGGAGCAGAGTGTTGGCCGGTCAAGAGCTCTCATACCCAAAAGCTAAAAGTAGTTGAGATGAGGATATTGAGGTGGATGTGTGGGCATACCCGGTTGGATAAGATTAGGAATGAATTTATTCAGGAAAATGTGGGAGTGGCCCCTGTGGAGGATAAGATGTGGGAAGCGAGGCTGAGATGGTTCGGGCATGTTAAGAGGAGAAGTACTGAATCCTCAGTTAGAAGGTGCAAGCGGTTAGCCTTTATGGGCAGCATGAGGGGTAGATGTAGGCCTGAGAAGTCTTGGGGAGAGGTTATTAGGCGGGACATGGCGCAACTGGAGCTGACTGAGGACATGACCCTAGACAGGAGGGTGTGGAGGTCAAAGATTAGGGCAGAAGGTTTGTAGGTAGTCGAGCGATTCTTTTTGTCTTACTCAGTTTTCTAGCATTAGTGTTAGTATGATATCTTTTATTCATAGATGACTATTACTACCTATAGTTTGACTGCATTCTTAGTTTCGATCTTATTTCATCTTGCTGTTATTCCTACTTGTTGCAATTACTTTTTCATTTTCAGTCGTTCTCTAGCCGAGGGTCTATCGGAAATAGCCTCTCCGCTCTTCCAGGGATAGGAGTAAAGTTGCGTACATCTTACCCTCTCCAGATCCCACTTGTGGGAAACTACTTGTTTTGTTATTGTTTTTAATGACTTCCTCGTGCTTATGAAGATAATTTTCTGGAAAATAACCTTCTCTATACAAGAAACACCTTTAATTACATGAAAAAGGATTGTTCTCCAGTTAGGATAAGCATTTTCTTAAACATCTTCGAGAACCAACTGATACACTGTTCAAAACTTGGCAAATAATGATCTCTCACATTGTCTTTTCACACTTAAATATTTAAGAAAAAACTCATGCTAAAGTATGCACTTGTGATATGTGCTTAAGCCACATATCTGCGCTCTTACAACTAAACCGAAGTCCACAACACTAGAATGAGCCCTTTCTTTGCTTCTTCTTTATCTTACACAAAAGTTACTTAAAAACTTTTGTAACTACCTTTTCTTTCAATCTTTTACAAGATAAAAAGAAATAAGTACATTAACCAACAGGGTTAAATGGAAAATGTTGGAAACAGCTACCAGAAATGTAAGTCAAAGAATTGAATCCCAAATTAGATCAACCAAAGAACAACCTAGTTCCGTTCCGATACACGTCTTTGCTGAGAATGTTCAGATGATTCTTAGGCAGCATTGTCAGATAATTCATCGCTGCTTGCTCTACCAACTTCAGAACCATTAATGTGGCCATTGGCGTCGTTGGAACCATATACGTGTCCCAATTTCACACGTTTGGTCTCCAAGTATCTTCTATTTTCTGTAGTTATAGGCGCCAATAGCGGAACTCTACCTGCAATTGCCAGACCATATCCTTTGAGCCCAACATACTTCGCAGGGTTGTTCGTCATCAGTTTCATTGTACGAACACCCAAATCTCGAAGTATCTGAAATCAATACATTAACGTACAAGCATCAAAGTTAACACAAAAGCATAAACTGGAGAAGTTGCTATTAACATGTGCCCCAAGAAAACTGCAATTATTTTACTACTAGCCAACAAATTTTATATTTTTATTTCTTAATGAAAAGAAGGTAACTTTCTTTCAGTCAATACCTGTGCACCAATGCCATACTCCCGAGAATCAACAGGTAATCCCAACTCTTCATTAGCTTCAACCGTGTCGTGCCCATCATCTTGCAGATTGTAAGCGCGAAGTTTATGTCCCAAACCTATTCCCCGTCCTTCATGTCCACGGAGATATACTAACACGCCTCTTCCAGCTTGCTCAATTTGCTTCATTGCAAGTGCCAACTGCTTACCACAGTCGCATCTCGCTGACCCAAATATGTCGCCGGTGAGACATTCTGAGTGCACTCTGACAAGTACATCTTTCCCATCCCCGATATCACCCTATCCAAATCATGAACCTTGTCAAGAATAATCAGAAAGATACTCCCTATGCAAATATATCATGTATTGACAGCATTAAAATTTCTTTTTTTTTTCTTTTCAAGATTAGTCAAATAAATGAAGCAGGAGCAGAAATTATAGAAAATTTGAGACCGACGCAGTTTTTCCAGCCGTCTGATCACAACTTTGCTTACTTTGACCATGGCAATATGCTCGATACCATCCAAGACAGACTTAAAGCAGTAGGCTTTAAAAGGTCCCCACATTGTCGGTATTGGCGCAGCAGCAGCTAGCTCCACCAGTTTCTCTCTCTTCCTTCTATACCTGCCATAGGACATGGAAGTTAAAATACTTTTGTTGCTTGACTAAAGATTAATCAGGAAAGATAAACAAATACTCTAGTTGGCTTTACAAAGTACGTCTGGAAATATATATTGATATTGAGTGGTTTCAACTTTGCAATAATAGGTACTCCCCTCAGTCCCATTTTATAAGACAGTATCCTCACTAAAAATATATAAGATAATCACTATTGGGAGAGAGAGAGAACCTTTTCCTTCATCACGATTTTCTCACAATGTTTTAATTAATTTCAAAATTTTCAGAAATTCCAGTATATAGTTCTCTCTATTTAGTTTCTGAAATATGAAATTATTCTTGAAAAGAAAACAATGATACAATGCCCAGAAATAACTTTGGAAGTCACTGTTTGACCCCTGTCCTTTGATCGTGCCATTCATTCTGGATGAAGGTTGTTTCCTTTTTCCACTTTTTCTTTTGAGGGTTGTGGGTTGCGTGGGCGAGTTGATAAGTTAATAACCAGAATGCTAATCACAACTTAGGTTTTTCGGTTCCTTGAATATTCCAAGGAACAACATTTTCAGCCTTCATCAATTTCTTCTTTGTCATGTCAAAAGGATGTTATACAGGATTATTAGTGTTAGAATTACGAAAGCTGTTAAATGTTATTTTGCATTTATCAAGTCTTTACCTGATCAAATCGGCAATTGATATAATTTTTAGGTTCTCAGCCTCAGCAAATTGACGAAGCCTCGGCAACCTGGCCATGGAACCATCATCATCCACAATTTCACAGAGAACAGCAACAGGGTCCAGCCCAGCCAATACAGCAAGATCAACAGAAGCTTCAGTATGGCCAGCTCTCTTTAGCACCCCTCCTTCTCTATACTTGAGAGGGAAAATATGTCCAGGTCGGTTGAAATCCTCAGGTTTTGAATCTTTGGATGCCAGAGCCAATACTGTTTTTGCCCTATCACGAGCGGATACACCTGTTGTGGTACCATATTTTGCATCCTATCATGTCCAACTAATATGTGTCAATGGCTGAGACAAATTTAAGATTCGGACACAAAACAAATATCAGAGTAACATGTCCTGTGGTATATGCTTTTGACTTCTGAACACAGAACAACTCAACCAAGTTACGAACTTAACAAGTGAATCAAAGTTTTTTCAAGCCAAAAAAGCAAAGTAACATGATTGGAAAATAACTGCTCTCAACCATTGTTTAACTGATCACAAATATATCCAACGGAACGGCAGCTATTGAACGATCTTTCGATCATGTATTTAATTTTGATATATGACAAGCATTACTTTTGAACAAGCACAAGGACAATCATAGATCCTAATGAATATCGACTTCACACAATCAGCATTGTACTCTTAATAAAAGATCGGTCCTGAGGAGGAAACTAATCAAAGATATAAAAGTAAAATTTTTTTCTCGGGCCAGATAGTAGCTTCTAGAACTATAAAGAAAAAGTAGTGGACATACCACAGAAACAGTGAAAGCAGTAGAGAGTTTCTCCTCATTTTCTTTCGGTGGCACCATTAATGGAAGTTGAAGCCTGTCTAGATCTTCACCTTTCATACTTACACACACAATTCCAGTTCCATGTTTTACAATGAAGGCCATTGCTTCAGGTGTCGCTAATTCTGCTGCCATTATCAGATCACCCTCATTTTCTCTGTCTTCATCATCTACGACAATCACCATCTGCAAGTCTTTTTCCAAATTACTAAGAGATGAAAGTATAAGTTTTGAAATTTACTCCATAAATAGAGGTGCGCGCGGGGGGGGGGGGTATTAACCAACCTTGCCTTGACGAATGTCTTCAATAGCCTCGGGAATAGAAGAGAATCCTTCAGCGGTATGATCGAGGTCAAATTCATCATCACCAGAAAGAAACCCACTTCTGTTTGGAGTTATTTCGGCCGTAGGTGTTCCGACCGCCATGGAATCAGGTTGTTGCTGAATTCCAGTTCCATGATTAACAAAAGAACCATTTTCTGCACCTCGGTTGCTATAACAAGACCAAACATTGTCTTCTCCTGATATAAATGTAGCCCTTAGTATTTTGCCGCCACTTTTGAAGCTGAAGGGAAACTTTCTAGCAAAACTTAGCGAGGACAAATCTGATTTGTAGTTTGCTGTAGTTGGATTGACAAAATTCAGAGCATGGTCGGATCTAATAAGAAAGAGAACATGAAATACAATTATACATGAAGCCTGATATTAGAAGACAAAATGGCAAGCCAGACAAGTAAAATACTTGATTTGTTATATGAGCTCAAATATTCAATTTCTAGGAAGTAACACGTTACCATGCAACTTCATCCCATACCCATGTGCTCATAATCAACTAGTCAGTTCACACATTCCGGAGCATCTTATGAAACTATTCCTTTTCTCCATTTGTCAAGTGAAAATGATAATTTCTATATAAGCACCGCAAAAAACAAGGTAATGGGAAAACCACAAGAGCTAAAACTTTTAGAAACCCCTGAACAAAAATATTTATATCACTGAACACACAATTATCTCATCACAAATAGAAAACTTGCCAATCTCAAAATGATTATTGCAAGTTTTGACAAGTCTGCTTCAACAATCCTCTAACCAAAGTTTTGCATTACCAGTCATCTCAGGAACTTTACACGCATGTGGAGAAAATTGAAGTTGTCAGCTTGACAACACAACTCGGAATCCACACTCAAAATTTGCAGACCTACACAAATTGAAGTGTGTAGCCTAAACTCTAGAAGTTGGACAGCCAATATGGGGAGAGGCACGGTGGTTTGGATCCCTAATTCCAGACCATATTACTCAATCCCAACCTAGTTTGTCTTGGCTATATGAATCCTCATGTCCATTTCACTCCATTTGGGCCTGTTCAATTGCAATACTCAATAATTTTTCATTCAGTATAAATTAGCAGTTCTCTAAAAATTAGAGGTTCTCTAAATCTCAAACTTATCCTAGCACGGCATACAATACCTTCAATCATTCTTTTCTCAATGAGTGATATCGGCACCTTCTGTCAGTTATCATTTCAAATTCCAATCTAATCTTATATGATTGAACATCCATCCTTAACATCTTATTTCTTGGCAAAAAACTTGGGATCTTTCAACATGGCAAGTCACATATTGATTCACAAGTCTAACTGAGTAAATTTTCTGATAACTCCAAAAATGGAAGGTACCTAACAAGTAAGGTGAGCATAAAAATGATCTCAAATTACTCAAAATATGTGCTTTTTCACTCTAGGCTGTTCACAACTTTAACCACTATGGAAATAAAGTTCCATCAATATGGGTGGTTTCCGGCTTCTTTATCTTGTAATGACATAACCAGCTTAAATTGGGTGGTGACATCAAAAGGTTATAAATGAAACAAGATGCCAAATGAACTCAGAAAGACCTTGACCTTTGAAATAACAAAATGCAAGTCAATGAATCACTTTCTACCAAAGTCTGATTCCTGCACTGCAATACTGAGCTGTCAGATTCAACTCAAGCTAGATTACTCTAATGCATCCTCGACTTCATTACTGCAGCTAGTCTTAAAGTTCCACCAATCTTCAGTGTACCTGAAGCTCAGTGCTCTTGTGCAGTAAGGGGTTGACACCTCGCTTATCTTAAGAGTTTCAGTGTAGGCTCCACGGCGATATTGAAACATAGGATGTGACCTGAAGCTCAGTGCAGATATCTGTGTGTACACACTCTCTCTTCATTTGCACCTTTCTACACTAAATGAGGTACTTTAATTGCACTTTGCGCTTAAACCCCAAGAAACCTTCACTGCTTTTCCACTCATTTCGTCTTTGGTAACATTAGCAAAAACAATACAATGAGCTTGTCCTTGTATTTAATAATGTGCATCAATGACAGCTCAGAGAATAAGTACAGCACTATAGCAGTATATTCTCTATAATGTGGTTTATGCTGCTTTGTTACATTCAAACCTTGTCTCCTTCAATAAACAAATAAACCTTATCCTCATATTTTATTCAAAAGCATACAGAATTTGTCTGTTCGGCATTTCAACTATTCTACTTCCATAATTGTCATTAGCTAAATATATCATTAAAAAGGGCAGTCCACTGCACTTAGCTCCCACTACGCACGGGGTCTAGGGAAGGGACGGACCAAGAGGGTCTATTATATGCAGTCTTGCACTGCATTTATGCGAGAGGATGTTTCCACGTCTCAAACTCGTCACCTTCTGGTCACATGGCAGCTAAATATACCAATACCATTCTAAGTATGTACTCATTTCTTTAATCTTGTTATCGTCAAAGCGAAGCATAACCAGTCACAACAAGAAAATCCAACTTTTTTTAATCATAATTATCTACATAATCACATTTTCCAGGACCGATATATTCACTCACAAACAAATATACAATAAAGGAACAAACTTTAGAAAATTCTTGGAACTAAATATAGTAAAAAAAAAAAAAAAACGGGGTTATACAAAATGGCAAAAATACAGCAAAATTCCAGTGATCTTGGACTTTTTGAGCAATTAAGAAAAAAGGGTGTTCAAGAAAACTAACCGCAGACGGGAAAACCCCATTGAAGTTTGAATTGAAGCCATTATTATATTATGGTGACCTAATTGAGTAAAAAGATTTAATCTTTGATAGAATTGAAGAAGGCTTGAGAGTTTATATTATGGATAAAAAGGAGTTACGAGAAGCTGCTCACTGAGCTGTTAAGTCTACCACCGCCACTGTTTGGGGATCATGACTACTTTGAATATGAACCGTTGGATTAGAATGTTCTTTTGCGATAAATATTCACAAATAGCTTTCACAAATGTGTTGGAATTTCACAATTCAAAAGGCAAAAGATAATATGGTATGGTAGGACAACTCTTTTAAACTAGATACCTTCGGGGGTCCTCAATTGGTTTGGAGGGTGATTATTCATATGGATGACCTGAAATCGATTCTCTCTTAATATTTTTTTGATTGAGTCTATCGCACAGGGCTTGTCTAATGCGGTTTACATCTCCTATGTGATTTGCAGGCTATTACACAGAAAAAGTTTATACAGTGAGCACAAACCGAAGGACATAAGCTGTGACAGAGATAGTAGGACAACGAGTTTCCTCTCTTACCAAGAAAAATTCTATTAAACTACTAATAATAGATTTGTGGGTATAAGAATGAGAACCAAAGTAAAAAAGAAAAATACAACGTTTATTTTTTGGGATCTTTACATAATTATTTGGCCGAATATATTATTTACCTTTTCGTTGCTATTGATTATACAACACACACACACATATATATATATATATATATATATATATATATATATATATATATATATATTTTAACTATTTTTAATTTAAGCGAATAAGTGGGCGATTATGTAAGGAAAATAATAGTTGAACCAAAACTACCGAATTCAACTGAATCAGTAATCGATACTCTTGGTAGATATTTGAAAATTGTGATCTTCAGTATTTCATAACATTTGTGTGGTTGTATCTTAATAACTGTTAAGATTGATTGAGTATATTTGTACACGCCATATAATAATAGCATTAGAGTTGTTTTTGTTAATTAGCTTAAGGAGTCAGTTAGTTGGTTCATTAGTTTGTTGGTTCATTAGTTAGTTAATTGTACTTGTTAGTTAGTTAGTTATAGCGGAGCTTCCACTAACTGCTGAGTTGTCAAATATTTGTATATATTATATCTGATACAGTGAATAAAGAACACTTTGCATTCTCCATTTTCCTTCTCATTATTCTAGAATGTTCCCTCATGAGCTGAGAGCTCAGCTTGACTTACCTCCAATGAAGTCTGATCTCCACACCTTCAGTTTCTAACATGGTATCAGAGCGAGGCTCTGTTTTTCCGCTTCAATTCTGACTCTCCGTTCTTCCGCTTCAATTCTGACTTGAAATTGCGCACCAATTTCACGATTTCAAGCAATTTTACCACTTCGATCAAATTTAGTTTTTTTTTTCTTTAAAAAAAATCTGGAGATCATTCTTCTAGTTTTTGCATCGATTTCTCGTTTAAACTCAATTTTGGTTTAGTTCAATCTTCGATTGCATCGATCTCTCGTTTCAACTCAATTTTTTGTTTTAGCTCAATCTTCAATTCTCCTTAGAGTATAATTTTTCATCTTCAAATTTTCAATTCTTCATATCATGGCCGGAGAAGATGATATCGTTAAACCAATCAATGAGATACCAAATTTGGTGAGAGAAGTTATGGATTCAACTAATCCTCTATACATGTATCCATCAGAAAATGCTGGATCAAGTTTGGTACTAATGCCTTTTGATGGAATAGGATATAGGTCCTGGAGAAGAGGAGTTCTACGAGCCTTATCTGTGAAGAACAAAATTGGATTTATTAATGGCAAGTGTAGAAAGCCTAATTATGATTCTGCGAATTATGGACAGTGAGAAAGGTGCGACGATATGGTCACCTCATGGATTTTGAATTCACTTTCGAAGGATATAGCAGATAGCTTGCAGTATGTAAATGATGTAAAGGAACTTTGGTAGGAATTGGAAGATAGATATGACCAGACCAACGGAGCAAAAATGTATCAACTTCAAAAGGAAATTAATGATTTAACTCAGGGCTCATTAGACATTACTGGTTATTACACAAAGATGAAGAAATGTTGGGAGGAATTACACACTTTGAATGCCAATACTCGGTGCAATTGCCAATGCATCTGTGGAGCAAAGGCAAATATGCACAAGGTAGAGCAAGACACGAGGTTAATTCAATTTATGATGGGTTTGAACGAGGTATATACTGTAGCGAGAGGAAGTATCGTAATGATGAATCCACTGCCCACAATAGCCCAAGCATTCTCTATTTTAGTTCAGGAGGAAAAATAACGTGAAGTTAGGCCACACGGTCAGTTAAGCTTAGAATCTGCTTCAATGAATGTTCACGGATAACCAAACAGTGGTTTCAGAATGAATTACAATCAAATGACAAACAACACAGGAAGCAATTCCTACATATAAGGGTACAGAGATCCACACTTGTTTTGTGACCATTGCAAAAGGTCAAGCCACACTAAGGACAAATGTTACAAACTACATGGTTTCCCACAGAATTTCAAGTTCACAAGAAATAGGAATATAGCATCCGCAGCAAATGTTCATGGACGACCTCAAGAATTTTCTACTGGAGAGCATGATATAGCTGAAAATAAGGGACAAAATCAACCTCAAAATGCACCAAACCTGACTAAAGACCAGTACAATCAGTTGCTCAACCTATTGGAGAAAATTCACATTGGAATTGTAGCTGAGACCTCAAACAACATCGCAAGTGGAGTTGTAAACTTCGCAGGTATATTGGCTTGTTTTACTTATGATGAAATCATTGGTGATCTTTCATGTAAATGTTCCCATTTACCTGCTAATTTTTGGATTTTTGATTCTGGTGCATCAATTCACATGTCCTATAACAAGGATTTATTCACTAACACTAGAACCTTACCATATCCTTTCTTAGTTACCCTTCCAAATTGTTACAGGGTTAAAGTGACAGAAATAGGTGATGTAGTACTTAGTCCCAGGCTTACTTTATATTGGGTGTTGTTTGTTCCTAGCTTCAAATTCAATCTTGTTTCTATTCATTCTTTGACATTACAACTCAATGTTAATTTTTCTGCCTATATATGTATATTGCATGCCCCTTCAATGAACAGGCCTCTGGAGATTGGTAGAGCAAGGAATAGTCTGTATTTCCTCTGCTCAAAGTGCCAATCAGCCTCTTCCTTCAGTTGTGGTAGTTCTAATTCATGTCATGATACTAGAATTGTGCATACGGACTCATCATCCTCATTTCCAATTGTAAATAGCTGCCAATCAAACAATAAAACAGTTTGTACTAGTGAGAGTCTAAGTAGTCATTCTGATTCTGTACAAGCATTTAAGTCACCTTCTCTTCCCACTGTAAATACCTATCATTCAGATAATAAAAGAGCTTGTTCTAATAATACTAGTTCCTTGTATGTTTCAAGTCATGAAAATTGTGTTGATTACTTGTGGAATAATAGATTAGGCCATGTACCTTTTGTGAAAATAAGGGTGATCCATTCTATACCAATTAATTTTGCACCTAAACAGCCTTTTCTTTGTTCAATTTGCCATATGCTAGGCATGGCAGACTTCCTTTTCCACAAAGAACCATATTCTCTACCCAAATCTTTGACCTGTTACATCTAGACCTTTGTGGGCCTTACCACCTTGCTACACATGATAACTACAAATATTTCTTGACCATAGTGGGTGGTTGTAGCAGATCCACTTGGACACAGTTATTGAGCTCTAAGAGCAATGCACTTGAGGCCATCAAAGTTTTTGTCTGTATGATTGAGAACCAATTCCAAGTATCAATCAAAACCATTAGGTCTGATAATGGACTAGAATTTATCAGTAATGAAGCCTCAACATTTTTCCAAAACAAAGGAATTATCCACCAAAGAACCTGCCCCTACACACCACAGCAAAATGGTGTGGTTGAAAGAAAACATAAATATCTTTTAGAGACAGCAAGAGCCTTACTGTACCAGTCAAAATTACCCTTGAGGTATTGAGGAGAATGCATTCTAACTGCAACATACTTAATAAATAGACTCCCCTCTTCATTCTGAACAACAAGTGCCCATTTGAAATACTTTACAAAAGGAAACCTACATACTCCCATTTGAGGAGCTTTGGGTGCCTATGTTATCCTACCATTCTTAAATCCCATAAAGACAAATTTGAACCAAGAACTAGCCCACATATATTTGTAGGATACCTCTTTGTATCAAAAGGTTACAAGGTACTTAATCTGTCTAGTAAAAGGATACACATTTCCAGAGATGTACAGTTTCATGAAAGCATTTTTCCATTTGCTATTTCTCCTAATCATTCTACTTTCCCCTCTATCTTAAAATTGATAACTTCTAGTCCAAGTTGTGCACCAAATCAGGTTCCCATATTCACTATTCTGTCACTAATTCTCCTGTACCCGTTGATCCTACTGCAGATTCCTCTTCACAAGACATATCCCCTGCACCCACACATGAGCCAGCAACAACAAGTAATCTAGATACTGCCACCAATAATATCCCTAATCCTCCTACTGATCCTCCTACAACATTATCAGAACCCAGGAAATCCTCTAGGATGCATAATCCACCTTCTTACATAAACGATTATGTTTGTTCTCTTCCAACACTGAAACACCAGTCACAACATCAGCACACACATTCACTCAATTCTTTCTTTTCCAAGAATCAACAGATTTCACTCCACACATTATGCCAAAATAGTCAGCAGGTTATGAGGGACATTTTACATGACAGTGAACCATGTTCATATGAGAAGGCAATCATGAATCCTGCTTGGCAAGCAGCTATGACACAAGAATATCAGGCCTTATATGCTAATCATACTTGGGATCTAGTAGTTTTGCCAGCATTAAAGAAGAACATAGGGTGCAAATGGGTGTACAAGATCAAACACAAAGTAGATGGAAGCATAGAAAGGTTTAAAACAAGGCTTGTAGTTAAAGGTTACATACAACAAGCAGGGATAGATTACACAGGGACTTTCTCCCCTGTTGTCAAAATGAAAACTGTCAGAACGTTGATAAGTGTAGCTGTGAAAAAAGGTTGTGATCTTTTCCAATTGGACGTAAACAATGCCTTCCTACATAGAGATTTGCCAGAAGAAGTGTATATGGATGTGCCACAAGGCTTGCAAGTTGATATACCAGGTATTGTGTGCAGATTGAAGAAGCCCTTGTATGGACTAAAACAGGCAAGCAGGCAATGGTATGACAAACTTACAGAATCTCTATGTTCAAGAGGTTTTGTACATTCAGCTAATGACTATTCTCTTTTCTACAAGAAGAATGGCTCCTCCAGTATATTTGTGGTTGTGTATGTGGATGATTTAATCCTCACAGGAACAGGCTTAAGTGAGATCACAACATTGAAAAACTTCCTACATGACAAATTCAAAATCAAAGATTTGGGCAAGTTGCACTACTTCTTAGATCTAGAGATATTCTATAGGGTTGATGGAGTGCTTATTTCACAGAGAAAATTTGCCACAGATTTATTGAAGGAGTATGACTGCCTGGGATATAGTACAGTGACTTCTCATCTCGACTGCACAGTTAAACTAAAGTCAACTGAAGGATCATTATTGGCAGACCCCACATTTTATAGGAAACTTGTGGGAATGCTCAATTTCCTCACAATACAAGGTTGGACATCACCTATAGTTACACATCATCTAAGTCAATTCATGCAATCACCAAGAGAGATACATCTTAAAGTTGCATTGCACGTGCTTAGGTACCTAAAGACTGATCCCACACTTGTTATTTTCTTGTCCAACAGCTCTGACTATACTTTGAGAGCATATTGTAACTCAGATTGAGTTGTCTGCCCTGATTCCAGAAGATCAGTGAGTGGGTGTGTGGTCTTATTCGGAGAGAGTGCTATCAGTTGGAAATCAAAGAAGCAAGACACAGTCTCCCTATCGTCTACAGAAGTTGAATACAGATCCATTCGCAAAATAGTTAGTGAGCTGATATGGCTAAGGAGACTGTTGGAAGAATTGATTGATACATGCCAAAAACCTATTCATGTTTTCTGTGACAGCCAAGCTGCTGTACACATGGCAAGAAATCATGTGTTTCATGAGCGTACAAAGAACACGGTTGATTGTCATTTCATAAGAGATAAACTACAAGATGGGCTAATCACTCTACACCACATCTCAACAAATGATCAACTGCCTGATATTTTAACCAAAGCCTTGACATGCATCAAACATACCAACATTCTTGGCAAGTTGGCAGTGAATTCTTCCCCACCAACTTTGGGGTAGGGGGTGGGGGTGTTAAGATTGATTGAGTATATTTATACACGCTATATAGTAATAGCATTAGAGTTGTTTTCGTTAATTAGCTTAAGGAGTCAGTTAGTTGGTTCATTAGTTAGTTAATTGTACTCATTAGTTAGTTAGTTATAGTGAAGCTTCCACTAACTGCTGAGTTGTCAAATATATGTATATATTGTATCCGATATAGTGAATGAAGAACACTTTGCATTCTCCATATTCCTTCTCTATCCTAAAATGTTCCCTCATGAGCTGAGAGCTCAGCTCGACTCACCTCCAATGGAGTCTGATCTCTACACCTTCAGTTTCTAACAATAACAAAGAGAAAATCCTTATACTACTACTTCTTTCACGTTTATCTAAACTTGTTATATCGATCAAGCACACCTAATTTAATCAAGCTTGAAAATATTTTTTCGTTGAGCCTTATTAGAGCTTATAGTACTTAAACCACTTTGCAAAAATAACATCAAATAAACACACACATTAGCATGTATAGTTGAGTTGATGTTTCGATTTTGATCATAGTTGGTCTTAACAAGATCAGAATTCATTCAGAGGTATTTAATATATAGTAACAAAATTAGATGAGTAGTGAATTTTGAACTCGCGAAAATCTTTGGATTTTGTCGAGAGAAGTGGACGAAATGAATAATAATTTAACAAGAAAAAAGCTGGATTATATAATCGTGCTAAACACTAGTCTGTCAATTGGTGCAACACAAAATAAGGATCTGCCCTTGGACTTAGAATTCTGATGTTGTATTTGCTAATTTTTTTACTATAGTGAACGTGGTTAGCGTCAATCAGTAAAATATGTGTATAAGAAGAACATGTAAATCAAGTTATTAAATGTTGCATTTTAAAATATCTACATTAAGTTAATTTTTAAAATAAGTAACTTTGTACTGAGAAAAGTATAGTGAGTTGTCATTTATTTGAACGAATACCAGAAAGAAAATGAATTAATGGCAACTAACTTAGAATTATTTTGTCTTCTAATGTTTCATTCTTATTGTTTTTAAGTTTGCATTTTTAAAATTTTGACTCTTACTACTATATTATAGTCTATTTTATTATAAATTTCGAAAAGAATGACTTGGATTTTTCGCAAATTAGTTAAACAAAGACTTTTTTGGTTAATTAGGATTGTTCTTAATGTTAAAGAGATTTTTTTGTTGTTGATTCAAATCTTATGTCACGACCCAAATTCCCAACCCACTGGATCGTGATGGCGCCTAACACAATACTTGCTAGACAAGCCAATGTTATAAATTTAATTAACCATTTTCTCTTAAAATTTACCTATACATAACAGAATAATTTTAAAGATAAACCGAATCTAATGTTTCCCAATAAGTAACTCCATGAATAATAATAATAATAACCGAATAAATAAGCCGAACCTCGAACTAAATATATATAACCATAAGTCTACCCAGAGTCTGGTGTCACAATTCACGAACTACTAAGAATACTACAAATAATGGGCTGAAAGAAGTATATATGTTTGTTTCGAATGAAATAAAACAGCAACTAAATAGTATAGAGAAGACTCCAGAAGTCTGCGAATGCCAGCAGATCTACCTCTTGTATCCAATGAAAATGCGCAGCTACTAAAATCTCCTAACTCTGGCCGGTACCTGGATCTGCACAAAAGAGTGCAGTGTCTAGTATCAGTACAATTGACCCCATGTACTGAGTAAGTACCGAGCCTAACCTCGATGAAGTAGTGACGAGGCTACGGCGGGACATCAACAATATAACATGTGAACAATATATAATAAATCAAGAAAGAAATAATAGTAATAAACTAAATAACCAGTAACTTGCAACAGTAAATAAAAATAACTCGGATAACTCTTTTCAGATCTTAGCTATAATCGACTCCTCAAAATTTCCAAGTTTTGATTTAAATCACAGTAAAAATCAGAGTATGAAAACCTTTTTAATAAAATCGAAGTTTTCCAAATCCTTATTTTTGAAAACCAGTAAAACATAATTATTCTCTCTTATTGCTCCTTGTTGCGGTGCACAACCTGCTCCCACCTGTCCACCCTTATTGCTCCTCCCTATATATGTATCACCCTTATTTTTCCTGTTGTGGCGTGCAACCCGATCTCACCTGTCCACCCTTGTCACTCATTGTTGCCGCGTGCAACTCGCTACCACCAGACATATCATATCAGTTTATTTACGAAAACTTTCACAATTCAGGCCAAGCTTTTCACAATATTTTTGTATCAACAATTGTAAACAGAAGCTGTAAAACTCATAAACTTCATCAATTATCATTTCACAACAAAATCAACCAGAAATTTTATACATATCGCAACGCTAACATCCAGCTCAATCCTTATGTAACATAACAAAACCAAGAGAACAACCAACACCTCCAAAATACTTGAAACACTACTTAACAATAAGTTAACGAATCCAAATCGACATATAAACATCAATAATCATGAAATAATTAAGCCCGGTAGCAAATAAGTAGAAATAGGGGAAAGGGGTCATGTTAAGCAGATAATTTGGGGGTATATAGATACTCGTCACCTCACCTATACATCACACACATGTAATTTCACATAGCAATTAAGTTGGGGATTCTTATTCCCTCAAGTCAAGGTTAAACCAAGCACTTACCTCAAATTCGCCGGCCACTCACTGCTCAATTACAGTTTTTTCTTTCGAATTCACCTCCAACACACTCGAATCTAATCATAATTAGTTTAATATCATTAATTTATGCTAAAGGAACTAACTTTATTGAAAAATCATTGTTTTCCTAAGTTTTCTCAAAAAAATTAAAATTTGACCCCGGGCCTGCTTGGTCCAAACTCGGGGTTCGGACCAAATTCCGTTTACCCATTCACCCCCGAACATGAATATGAAATTAGTTTCGAAATCCGACCCCAATTCGAGGTCAAAATTTGATTTTTACAAAATTTCCTAATTCTACCCAAACCCTCAATTTTTTTACCATGAAAATTCTTGATTTTGGATTGAAAAGTGATGAAAAATATTGGGTAATTGAAAGAGAAGAGTTTAGGATTGTTTACCAACACCTTGGGGATGAATTTGTGTGAAGTAAATCACCTCTAGGTCTTTGTAGTTTGAAAATAGGTGAAAAATAGGTTCTGCCCGAGTTTTAAAACTGTTTTTATATGACTGGGCAGGCCTTCATCGCATTCACGATGGGCCTGCCGCATTCGCGACCAGGTGGCCGCGTTCGCATAGAGAAATGCAACTAACCTCCCCCAAGTCCCGTTTACACAGTGCGTTCGTGTGGCCTGGACGCGTTCGTGAAGCTTTAGCCCACCAGTGCTCCGCGTTCATGTCCTGAGCTCCGCATTCGCATAGAACAAAAATGTCCCCAGCGCACTTTACTCTACGCGTTCGCGAGTGAAGCAACGCGAACGCGAAGAACAATTTACCTGTGCACCAGAAACAGTCATGACAGCATAATTTCTTAAGTGTAAAACATCTCGTGGCCTATCCAAAACTCACCCGAGCCCTCGGGGCTCCAAACCAAACATGCATGCAAGTCTAAAAATATCACACGGACTTGCTCGTGCGATCAAATCATGAAAATAACATTTAAAACTATGAATTTAACCTTAAAACTCATCATTTTTCTCAAGAACACTCAAATTTCACTATTTCTCAACCGGACGTCCGAATCACGTCAAATCAACTCCGATTCTACCAAATTTCACAGATAGTACTTAAATACTATAACAAATCTGTACCGAGCTCCGCAACCAAAATACGGGCCCGATATCAATGGTTTCAAACATTAATTTATTTCTTCATTTCATTAAAAATCCAGCAAAATAATTTCTTTCAAAATGGATTTCTAAAGCTAGGGACCTCGGAATCCAAATCTGCGCATACGCCCAAGTCCCATATTTTACTGCGGACCTCCCAGGATCGTCGGAACACGGTTCCGAGTCCGTTCACTCAAAATGTTGAACCAGGTCAACTAAAACCAAATTTTAAATTCCAAAAAGTCTCATATTTTCACATAAAAGCTTTCCAGTTTCACGCCCGGACTGCGCACGCAAATCGAGATAAATAAATTTGATATTTTCAAGGCTAATGAGCCTGGAATGGAGTCTTCATTTATAAGATGACTCTTTGGGTAATCACATCTTAATAATAGCTCATCCCAAGTTTTAAATATTTAATTGTAATTATAATTTTTATCCAATAAGAATTTTACGTTCAATATATTAGGGCAAGCGCATATATCCTAACTCAATGAGTGTTTGGGTTATGCAATAAAAGTATAAGTTCCTGACTATAGTCATTAATATTGACATTGTATATATAACTAACTCAATTAAGAAAAAAACGGCTCATAGAAATCCTCAATCATCAGTTTATAATTCAACTTTAAATTTATGCCACTTTTTAATAAATAAAGTTAGCATGCTTCCTTTTCAATTTCAGCAGTACACATAGTCATTGAAAACGTAAATAGTGGATAGAACTTCACACATATAGCAAACAACTAATACTCCATGAATTTCAGATGAACACAAAATCAAAATGCCCTGAAAATGAGAAAGACATTCAAAGGGAATACTAAAGTAAGCTAGTAAAATACATTGAAAAATGACTCAAAGTTATATTTGAAAGAGTATATTTAGTTTCGATATATCATTATTCAAGTGGAATTAGTATTTAAATAATTCTAATATAGATTAACTCCATTTGTCGTTGTATTTGAAAATAATTAGTTTTATGACAATTCTAAAATTTATTTTTATAAGGTAAAATGATTAATAGACATTTTGATTGGAGAACACGTATTTCTTCTTAATTTGAAGGGCATATCTTTTGAAAAAATCTTACGAAAATTGTAGCAATTTCTTTAACATGATATTGAATCTAAAATGATTGATATATCTATCTTTTGGTAATTAAATTTTGATATTTATTATATATTTTTATTATGATTCTCCAAAAGGCCATCAATAAAAATAAATTATATTTTTTTAAAAGATTTGGAATAAAGAGGGTCGTCATATAGTTTTTAGAAGAAACTGGTTCACACGTAAAAAATTTGAGCACATATATTTTATATTAATTTGAAGGGCATATCCTTTGGGGTAAGCTTACAAATATTGTAGTCATTTTTGTGACATAATATTAAATCTAACATGATCGAAATCGTTATATATTTTTATTATAATTCTTCAAACAGTCATAAAATTAACACTAATTAAATAAATTGTATCTTTATTTTAGAGCTATTGGAATGAATGGCTAGGTCATATAGTTTATAGGGAAAAATGAATAATTAAGTAACAACGTAAGGTTTAAAACTGACTAATACTGAATGTGTATTTTACAACCAATAACTTATTACGTATACAAAAAACTATAGAGGGTCATTTATTGGTATAGATGAAAAATAAAAATAATAATAAATGTCAACTTATTTTGAATACTTATTATTTCATTCTTATTTCTTCTATTTTGAATTTTTACAAATTTAATTTTTAACAATATATTTTAATTGATTCGACTTTATTTTCAAATATCTTTCATCATCGGTGGGTTTTTTTATTAAAATATATCTATTTAAGCCAAGATTTTTGTCAACCCGAGGATAGTTTTACTTGTATGATGAATTTGAAAAATAATGATCTTAATATTTTTTTTTCCTAATTGGCTATTCCAAATACTTAATTATTTATTTTCAGCAATAAAATATATTAATTATATTTTATTGAATAAAAATTCTTTTGCCAAATTGTAAGAAAATCAAATGAGTGGGAAATAGTTTTTTGCATTTAAAGTATTTTAGTATACAAAAGAGTTTCACCTAAATCAGAACATAAAAAAAGTTACTTCGTCATCTTCCAAGAACATCGTACGTCCTCTTTCTTATCTGATTGAATTCTTGGTACCTTTTCAAAGGGATAAACTTCCAAATATCAAGTGGTTACATCCTATTTGGTTAGTATTTTTAATTCTTTCCTTTTCTTACCATTTATATATAATTTAAGTGTAAGAATTTATAAGAGTTTCACCTAAATCAAAATATAAAAAAAGTTACTCTGTCATCTTCCAAAAACGTCGTACGTCCTCTTTATTTTCTGATTGAATTCTTAGTATTTGTCCAAAGAGATAAACTTCTAAATACCAAGTGGTTACGTCCTATTTGATTAGTATTTTTAATTCTTTCCTCTTTTTCTTTCTATTTATATATAATTTAAGTGTAAAAATTTATATAAAATAAAATGTTAGTATTTTTGAAGTTCAAAATATTAAATTTTTCTGCGTAATCCAAATAAGGAAGAATGTAATATGTAAAATTTAGTTGATTTTTTAGTCCTAATGTAACGACCCGGTCGGTCGTTCCGAGAGTTTAGCTAATTTTCCCCCATTCCTGCTTCATGTTGCGTTGTTTAGCGCATTTATGTTATGTTAGGTCGGTTGGCTCAGGTTCGGAGTGATTGTAGAGAGAAATGAGACAGTCTCTTAAGTTTGGTTATTTAGTGGAAAAGTCAACCAAAAGTTGACTTATAGGTATATGATCTCGGAATGTGGTCTTTATGATTCGGGTAGCTTCGTTAGATGATTTGGCATGATAGCGTCTGACTTTCCCGTGGTTATGGTAATGCACTTTGTGTACTTGATATCGGGTTTCGCGTGGTTGTGATTTTGGAGCCAGGAAAAGCGTGGTATATAATATGGACCAACGTTGGGATTGGGTCACGCATTGCAGCGAAGTGATGATGAGATATGATCCTTGAATATTTGATTCGTGCGTTTTGTTTCTATGGTGCGTGAAGTGTAATCATCATTTCTTTGTGGTGATACCCGTTGGTCTGGCGGGGCGGTTCTCTCGCTTGAGTAAATTTCTATGTTTGAGTTATATGGGATATCATGTGATTTCGTCTTGAGTTATGGTTATAGTTGGATGCCATTTGTTCAGATTTATGCAGGGTATGGATGCATGATTCTGACCTTATAGAAACATTCGGATATAGAATTGGATTCTAAAACTTATGGGGTAGGTTGAATAGAGAAATTTCAGATGTGTTGTGTTATTAGGTCTATGCAGGACAGGGTGGCGTGGGGTCACCCCCGGGTGTGTGTGTGGTAAGGTTATTCGCGATTTGAGGGCTTTTGGAATAACTCTTGGCACGTTCGAGGACGAACGTTTGTTTAAGAGGGGGAAAATGCAACGACTTGGCCGGTCGTTCCGAGAGTTTAGCCCCGTTTTCCCCCATTCCTGCTTCATGTTGCGTTGTTTAGCTCATTTATGTTATGTTGGGTCGGTTGGCTCAGGTTCGGAGTGATTGTAGAGAGAAATCAGACACTTAGTCTCTTAAGTTTGGTTATTTAGTGGAAAAGTCAACTAGAAGTTGACTTATAGGTATAAGATCTCGGAATGTGGTCTTTATGATTCGGGTAGCTTCGTTAGATGATTTGGGACTTAGGAGTGTGTTCTAAATGATATTCGGAGGTCCGTGGTAGAATTAGGCTTGAATTGGCGAAATAAGATTTTTGGCGATTTTCGGTCGGCAGTGGAATATTAGCTATCGGGTTCAGAATGGAATTCCGGAAGTTGGAATAAGTTCGTAGAGTCGTTTGTGATGTGTGTGAAAATTTTCAGGTCATTCACACGTTTTGGGTTATTTCGGTATCGTTGGCGAATTTCGGAAGTTTAGAAATTCTTAGGCTTGAATTTTGGATTTATTGGTATTTTGATGATATTTTTGAGTGAAACGGGGGCTCGACTAAGTTTGTGTGATGATATGTGACGTGTCGATATATTCAGCTGAGACCCCGAGGGGCTCAGGGTGATTTCAGATGGTCATCGGAAGGGTTGGATTTGGATTGTGCAGCAGAAAGGATGCTGGTGTGATTTTTCTGGTGTGGCCGCACCTGCGGACGGTGAGGCACAGGTGCGATGGGCGTAGGTGCAGAGAATGTGCCGCAGGAGCAGAAAATGGAGGCTTGGGCAGCTTCCGCAGATGCGAAAGAAGGATCTCACCTGCGAGCCCGCGGGTGCGAATGGTAAATTGCAAATGCGAAAATGGGAGCTTAAGTGGAACTCGCAGATGCGAACCTGGGACCGCAGGTGAGAGTCCGCAGGTGCGAGCAAGTGACCGTAGGTGCAGAACCCCTGGGCAGAGCATATAAATACTTGCCTTCGCGAATTTTAGGCATTGTTCATCATATTTCATACGGGTTGAGGCTTTTGGGAGCAAATTAAAGAGGGATTTCAAGGGATTTTCGTGGAGGTAAGTTTCTTGGACCAAAAACTTGATTCTACGTTGGTATTTGACTGATTAAGCATGGAATTAGTGGAATTTAATGGTATAATTTGAGGGGTTAGGGCTTGAAAATTTGAGACTTTGATTTAAGGATTTGAGGGGTCATTTGTCGTCGGATTTTGATATATTTGGTATGTATGGACTGCGAGAGTGTAAGGATTCTAGTTTTTTGATTTTTATCGGATTTCGAGACGTGGGCCCGGGGGTCGGGTTTGGACGAATTCGAGATTTGTGATGTAATTTGATAATTATGATGTGGGCTTCGCTCCTTTAACATATATTAAATGATATAATACTGATTTTGGTTAGATTCATGGAGATTTGTGGCTGAGTCGAGCGGCAAGGGCATTTCGGAGTAGAGTTTTGGCTTGATTGAGGTAAGTAACACTTCCAAACTTGGTTCTGAGGGTTCGAAACCCCGAATTACGTGTTATATGACTAGAATTTGGTGACTCACATGCCAAGTGATAGGCGTGCGGGCGTGCGGGCGTGCACCGTGAGACTTGTGACCTGGTTCATTCCATGTCACCGTTTAGTGGTTCTTTCTTGTTGATATTTGTGCTTCTATCTATGTGATTAAAGTAAACATGTTGGAAATCATGCTAGATGGCTTTACGCATATACTGTTGAGACCCGAGCGGTCGTCTTAATGCAAACCATGTTAGAAATCATGCTAGACATTAAGTTAAGGCTTCACGCTGGCATTGTTGAGACCCGAGTGGTCATTTATTGCTGTCATCACATGTGTTTCATTGACATTATATACTCAGTCCTATAATTGCATATCATATCATGTCTCAGTCTCGGAAATTGTTATTTTACGCATTATATCATTTATTCGGGCTAGTTCATGCATTGTGAGCCCAAGTGAGCGAGACTAGAGAGTGATGACTGAGTGAGGCCGAGAGCCTGCTATTGAATGACAGTTGTGGGATCGGGCTGCACGCCGCAGCATGTTATATTTATTATGCCTGGATCTGGATTATGATAGCGCTTAGGCTGTAGGAGCCCTTCCGGAGTCTGTAACACACCCCCAGTGAGCGTAGTGAAATTTGATGGATGGATCTTCCCTGGACATGGATCTTGTCCGAAATGATTATGCTTGGGGATGGATCTTTTCCACGAGGATGGATTCTCCTGTTTCCATCGGTACTGAGCGACTGAGGTCAGTGACGTGTGTACGTATTTTGGGATGGATCTTCCCTGGGCCGTTGAGCCACATACGGTACCGAATGGTTGTGAGGTGTATCATTATCTGGAGATGGATCTTCTCCTTAGGGCTGGATCGGCCTTCCTCAGTACTGATGACTTCTGTCTGGTGTGTATGTATTCTGGGATGGATCTTCCCTGGCCATGTGAGCCATATACAGTACTGAGTGGACGAGTATTGGAGAGTGGGAGCACATTGTGCATTTCATACTGTTGACGCATCGACATGTACTAGAAATTGTGTTATAGATATCCTGAATTGTCGCAGTTGCATTTATCATATTACTTGAACTGCTTTTATTATACTACAAGCATGTCTACATTGTTGCTTAAAGGATTCTATTGTGAACATGGAGGTTTGGTTCGTCACTACCTCTCAACCCACAGTTTGAGATTGTTACTTCCTGAATTGATGTACTCACATTACTCCCTGCACCTCGTGTGCAGATTTAGGTGTCAGGATTGAGTGAGAGCCCGTTTACTC
Source organism: Nicotiana paniculata (assembly GCA_005239505.1). NCBI lineage: Eukaryota > Viridiplantae > Streptophyta > Magnoliopsida > Solanales > Solanaceae > Nicotiana > Nicotiana paniculata. Next base: position 104,010 of record ML364856.1, on the reverse strand, counting down.
TCTTTGGAGCACTTCAGAGATTGCAAGGTAGTTGCACGGCGTCCGCAACCTTGCCTTTCTCCTTCCTATTTAGTCATTTTGTTTATTCTCAGACTTGTTGTATTAAGGGATCATCACCGGATTTTGTATTTCCTTTTAGTTGCTCATGACTGATGACTCCGGATTTTGGGGTGGTATTTAAATGTTTTGCCTAACGTTATTTGTTCTGAAATGCTAAAATGGAAGATTTATGAAATACTGGTAAATATTGAATCAAACGATAGGTTTCTTATGTTATGCATAATGAATTGGCTAGCCTAGTATCACGATAGGAGTCATCACGACCGGGTTGGTTTTCGAGTCATGTCACCTAAATATTAGGAAAATAATTAAATGAGCATTCCTTCATATAAGGAAAATAATTAAATAAATATTCCTACATATTAGGAAAATAACTAAACTATTATTTTATCTAATGTAAACTTTATTTTTAAAGGGTAAAAAGGCAAACAGTATTTACAAAGAGCCTTTGTGTTTCTAATATAATAATATAAATTATTATTAGCTGCTAATAATAAAAAATAGAATAAGACTATAGACAAAAAGTAGCAGTAGTGGCGTTATCCAAGTGGAAATGCTCTTGACCTTATCCTTAATTGAAAATGACATGAAAATCATTCCCTCTTTGGAAAGAAAATTTGGAATCATTATCAATTGCAGGTTAAAAGAACTAGAAAAAAGGATAGAGATAACACTAGTGACTGCAATTTGAAAAGGTACGTGTGTTAGGGTTAGCGGGAGTAAGAATTAACTTAAACAACTGTCGTGCTTAAACTTAAAATAGTTGACGGATGTATAATATATGTATAATTGTGTGTAATCATTGTATAATCTACATGTACTGGCTAATAAAAGTAAACATTAAATTTCACCGGTTATTTATATAAAGATTGTGGGATTTTAATGCAAATAGCCGGCCAGATTTCATGTTTACTTTTTTTAAACCGGTCTACATAGAATATACATTGACTATTCACAATTATACGTATATTATATATGAATTATTATACATCTACGGGCTATGATTAGTTTAAGAGATTAGGTGGACGGCTATTCGGATTAATTCCTCCAAAGTGCGAAAGTAAAAATTGCATGGGGCGTCCTATTTGGTCGACCTTTTTCAACTTATACCCGTTTTGTTTTTTCCTTTGCATCCATACCCATTTTTTTGTTAAAAGCGTTTTAAAAAGACGATTTTATCCTTCATAACTGTTGACAAAATTGTAGACTGCAGGACAAAACTTCAACATGTTTTGGTATGAAATTTTAGCAAATGAACTAAATAACTTCAGCATGCATTAGAAAAACTCATTAGAAAATTACATACTGCAAGACAAAAACTTAAGCATGTTTTTAGTCTGAAGTTTTTTAGCAAATAAACTAAATAACTTCAGAATGCATTAGAAAATTACATACTGCAAGACAAAAACTTAAGCATGTTTAGTCTGAAGTTTTAACAAATGAACTAAATAACTTCAGCATGCATTAGCAAAAACTCATAAGAAAATTTACATACTGCAAGACAAAAACTTAAGCATGTTTAGTCTGAAGTTTTAGCAAATGAACTAAAAAGGTTAAGCATGTTTAGTCTGAAGTTTTCGAAATGAACTAAATAACTTCAACATGTTTAAACTGAAGTTTTAGCAAATGAACTAAAAAGGTTAAGCATGTTTAGTCTGAAGTTTTCGAAATGAACTAAATAACTTCAACATGTTTAAACTGAAGTTTTAGCAAATGAACTAAATAACTTCAGCATATTTAAACTGAAGTTTCGGATAAAACTCATGACAAAATTGTAGATTGCAGGATAAATAACTTCAGCATGCATTAGCATGGAGTTTTAACTTCAATGTGAAACAACTTCATGCTATATTAGCATGAAGTTTTTGCTTCAACATGAAACAACTTCATGCTACATGAAGTTTTAGCTTCAACATGAAACAACTTCATGCAAGTGTGATTCTGAAGATGAATCTGGACAAGTTCCTGATTTTTTTATAAAGCTGCGGAGAGGAGAGGAGGAGATCTTTTTTCACGAATGAAGTTGAAGATCACACGATTAATCTTTTGCTAGAGGTGTAATTATCATATTATTACGTATTTTTGTCAGCTGACTACCAAATCAATAATTTTAAATAATAGAGTACAAGTTAAAAGGTGATATAAATATAGAGTACGACTGCAAACCTCCCAGTGCGAAAGGTTGTCCATATATTTTCCTCCC
>ML364856.1:0-101727 GCA_005239505.1 Nicotiana paniculata | reverse complement strand
CCCCCCCCCCCCCCCCCTTTTTAGCTTTATTATCTTCTTTTTTTAATTTAATTATTCATTATCCAAAATCACTTATGTGACTAATCTAGATTCAGATCGGGTAGATCTACTTAGGGCGTAAACCGCTCTTTATCAGAGAATTGTACTCCTATATTATATGGATAAAAGTTGAACATTGAAATTAAATTGAGTTCATCTTAGACATAGATATCGTATTGTCGTGCGATCATTTCTTTCTTAATCATCTATAATCGAAGATCTAAATATGTTTTGCTATAAGTACATGGCATGTTTCAAGGTCTAATTCAAAAAGAAAATTACACTAAAACCAAATGCTATATAAACTACTACAGTAGTAAAAAATTATAAGGGAAAATAACGACCCAAAAAAGGACAAGACTCCTGTTGATACGTGTCGTTTCATAATGTATCATATTGTATTGTATTATATTATTTGATAAATACAACACCATGAATAGATTGTATCATTTACCGTCATTTCATGATGTCATGCACCAACAATATGAAGAACAAAACTTGTAATATTACTAAGAAAAATAGAATATATAAAAGAGTAGGGTAAAGTATAAAATATGATTATTTAATACTAAGGAAGAGCAGATGAGAAAAAAAAAAAGCAAGGTAACGACGCCACCACACCAAATCCATCATTTTATAAAGTGAAATTTTTCATCATTACGTAACGACGGACACATTAACATTTTAAGTAACAATCAAAACAAACATTGTATTTAACGTAACAATACGATACAATACAACGTGTAACAACCATCCAAACAGGTGGTTAAAAGGGTAGAGAATAATATGTCAATATGTCAGCCTTCTATTGTCTTTTGAATTAACCTAAATCCAATTAGTGAAAATAAAGTTCAACTAAAATCCAATTCAAAAGGGTTTTATCTCCACCTCCCATTTCCCTCCTTTTTTTCCTCCGTTTCCAATTATTTCTCAAACTTCTTCCTCCCACCACTTGCCATTCTACCCATAAAAATAGGCAAAACCATATGGTACATAAGTAAATGACCACAAGTTTGAAGTGAATCAGTGAGTGTTAAGTGTTTCAACGAACAGAAGGCTTCACTCAACGAGTGACAGATTTAGTTGTGTGACATTAACAAAAGGTAAGAAACTTCGTGTCGTGACTGTTTCAATGCATGATCAAGTAAACTTTTTCCTTTTATACGTTCTAAATTCTTCACTTTTCTCTTAATTTTTGTGTCAAATGCAGATCACAACATCGTAGTTGGAGCAAGTGCATTTGTTATTTTCATCTCGTATATATATATATATATATATATAAGCGTGAGTATTCTTTAAATCATATGTCCTCGCGACAACGACACTTTGTACCCATTACCTTAAAGTTTTGAATTCCTGATAGTTAATGTCGACTCTAAGTAATTCTCCCCTCCCTATCACCACTTCCCCTTCCTCCACCGCCGACCGCCGCCGGCGGTTCTCACTCTCAAAATGGAAAGGTGCAAAACTAATACCACTAGCTATATCATTAGCAATAGGCATACTCGTCCGGTTTGCCATACCAAAACCCCACCAACTTTCCACTAAAGCGTGGCAACTGTTAGCCATTTTTCTTACAACTATCTGCGGCCTGATCCTCAGCCCATTACCAGTGGGGGCCTGGGCATTCCTTTGCCTCACGATTGCGGTTATAACAAAAACTTTAACATTCGCCGCGGCATTTGCTGCATTCACAAATGAAGTTATTTGGTTAATTGTTGTATCCTTTTTTTTCTCAAGAGGTTTTATTAAGACTGGACTTGGTGATAGAGTTGCTTTGTGTTTTGTGAGTTGGCTTGGCAAAAATACTTTGGGTTTGTCTTATGGTTTGGCTTTGAGTGAAGCTGCAATTTCTTCTGCTATTCCAAGTACAACTGCTAGAGCTGGTGGTATTTTCTTGCCTATTATTAAGTCATTGGCTGTTACCGCTGATAGTCACCCAAAGGATGATTCTTCTAGGAAACTTGGTGCTTATCTTATTCAAGCTCAATTGCAGGTTAGCATTCATTTTATTCTTTATTTAACTTATATATACTGACAACGTATTTTTACACTATAACTTGTTGTAGTCACAAGCGGACCTAGCATTTGTAGGTCGCATGCGCATGCAGTTTTTGATTCAACCAAAATCTGCCTTATATATATAGGGTACATACTATTAATATATCACCATGGTATTTTTGTCGAACTTTACGAGTGCCGGTGACTCCTCTACCTAATGCATATACTTCCGCCTCCGGTTATAGTAGATGACTATGGTCTTATTTGCATTGTCAATGTATAAGTTTCTTATACTGTAAGGTTAAATTCACATATAATAATAGACAACTCTTCACAAGACATTTGATATGGTAACCTAAAACAGTAACTTGCTATAACAATATGCAACTTCTTCATAAAAAATTCATGTTACTAATAACACTTTTTATGAACGATTAGATGTAACAACAATAATATACCTAGAATATTCACATAAGTGGAGTATAGGGAGGATAGTTTGTGCGCAGATCATACGGCCTTGTCTTGGCCGGTAGAGAGACAGCTTACGATATATCCTCGACTCTTACGAATGATTATGTTCTATTACTCTTTACATGATCTGATATTATAAAAGTTAAATACGTTTGCAAAAATAAGAAGATCAACAAAGTTTAAATACTAAGTAAATCTTAAAGAAGTAAATCTGGTATATGACTCAAAGAAAGAAAGAAAGAAACCAACTGCCACTATATACTTCTTTTAGATTTATTTACTTAATTAATTTTAATATTCAAATGGAAGGGGAGCCTTGACGTCACGTGACCAGGAGATCACGGGTTTAAGCCGTGAAAATATTCTCTTGCAGAAATGCAGGGTAAGGCTGCTTACAATATTAATAGACCCTTTGTGGTCCGGCCCCCCTTCCCCGCACCCTCGCATAGGGGAAGCTTAGTGCACCAGATTGCCCCAATTTTAATATTCAGATGTTTAATATTGTGTCTTGTATATTTTAGTTCCATTTCTGATAATTCCTATCACTAATGATACTTATGTGGTGATGCATTTACAGGCTTCTAATAGCTCAAGTGCTTTATTCCTAACAGCTGCTGCAAATAACTTATTATGTTTGAAATTAGCTGAGGGATTAGGAGTGAAAACATCAAGTAAATGGCTAACTTGGTTCAAGGTTTCAAGCATACCAGCAATTATATCTCTTCTAGCAAGTCCAGCTATTCTATACAAGATTTTCCCTCCAGAAATAAAGAGCACACCAGATGCTCCATTAATGGCTAGAAGAAAACTGGAGCAGATGGGTCCCATCAAAAGTGATCAGTGGGTTATGATGATAGTCATGCTTGTAACTGTTGCATTATGGATTTCCGGGTAATGTTCAAATACTTGTATGTTTTTAAGTGTTTTCAATCTTCCTTTTGATTGTGAATGAGTTTCTTTGACACAATAAATGTATCTTTTTGTCCCTAATGTAGCCTATGCTGTTCGGATTCTTTGAAAATGTTGACGGGTGTGTGTCGGATTCTTCAAAAATAGTGTATTTTTGGAGGATCCGACAAGGATTCAACATTATTTTGGAAAGTCCGCGCAACATAGAATATAACATAAAGGTACAAAATCAAGTTATATATGCTGGTGAATGTGCTATCTCTATATTAGATGGTGCAATCACTATTTTAAACACTCAAGAAGAAAATTTTCTAGTCTTAGGTTCTCATGGATAAGGAAATAGACTGTGGTGCTAGCTCAATCTTAAAAACGGAATGCATTGTTCTCTCCTTATATGATTTTGGACAATGATCACCTCAAGATATAACTTTAATTTGGGGTTAATTTAAGTCCCTTAACATGGTATTAGAGCCAAACGGATCCTTATACTTGGTTTACCCTATGTTAGGCTCCCATATTATGTTTTTGCCGCTGCAAATGTCCAGCCTGGGATGTGCCGGGGAGGGAAGGATGTTAGAGTATCCTACATTAGCTGAGAGAATGAGTTGTTGTCTCCTTAATATGGTCTCGGGCGATCCTCATTCATGAACTAGATTCTGGAGTTGAGTTATGCTTGAGATCTATTTTCTTGATCTTATTACTTTAGATTTCCTAGTACTGCAATAATGAGGGAGGTCTCCTGATGCATAGAAGAACATTTCTTGGTCCAAAAGATTAGAGTTTTATATATATTTAAATACATGTGCTTCATATCCCTCTGCTCATGACCAGATTAACCTGTGCACTAGTCTTAAAATGTTGCCATATTTCTTTTCTTTATTTCTCTATATATTTCATTGTAGTCTGTGAAGGCCGGAGCCTTGAAGCAACGGTTAAGTTTTTTCCGTGTGATCTATAGTCACTGATACTTGCATCAGGATAGGCGGCCTACTTCATACCCTCTTGGAATGAACGCGGGATGCTTTGTGCACCGGCCTGTCTTTTTTCTTTTCCGTCATTGTAGCCTATGTTTGATAATGAAACAACTTTCCATTTAATACAGAGAGGCTCTTGGGCTAGCAAGTGTTATCACAGCAATGCTAGGATTGTCACTACTTTTGGCATTTGGAATACTTACTTGGGATGATTGCTTAAGTGAAAAATCAGCATGGGATACCTTATCTTGGTTTGGAGTTTTAATAGGGATGGCAACACAATTAACTACTCTGGGAGTTGTTGCTTGGATGTCAAATGTTGTGGCTAACTTCCTCAACTCTCTTTCACTACATTGGTTTGGAGCATTTTGTATACTTCTAGGAACATATTACTTTATTCACTACTTGTTTGCTAGTCAAACTGCTCATGTTGCAGCTTTGTACCCAGCATTTCTTGGAATGTGTTTGGCATCAAAGATTCCTAGTCTTCTTGCTACATTGTTATTGGGATACTTCAGTAATCTTTTTGGTGCATTGACACATTATAGCAGTGGTCAAGCTGCAGTATATTATGGAGGTATTTTCTTTAAGTATATTTGATAAATTATCTCCATTAAGATTAGGAAGCGGAGCCTTGGAGCAACAGTAAAGTGTCTTCGTGTGATATATAGGTTGCAGGTTCGAGCCATGGAAGCAGCCACTAATGCTTGCATTAGGGTAGACTGTCTGCATCAAACCTTTTGGGGTGCGGCGCTTCCTCGGACCGCGTAGGATGCTTTGGAGCAAGGTAAAATTATCTCCGCGTGGCCTATAGGTCACGGGTTCGAGCCGTGGAAGCATCTACTAATGCTTGCATTAGGTTAGACTGTCTACATCACACCCCCTTAGGGTGCAGCCCTTCTCCGGACCCTGCGTAAATGCGGGATGCCTTGTGCACCAGGATGCCCTATCTCCGTTAAGGGGAGCCTTGGAGCAACAGTAAAGTTGTCTACCTGTGACCTATATATAGGTCACGGGTTCGAGCCGTGGAAACAGCAACTAATGATTGCATTAGGTTAGACTATCTACATCACAACCTCTTGGGGTGCAACCCTTCTCCGGACCCTGCGTAAACGCGGAATGCCCTATCTCCATTAAGATTATCTCTAAGCAGTCTAAGATAACAGTTATCTATAGTTTGGTAACTGTTATCTTTTCATTTGTTTTTTAGGATGTTGAACTAATTAATCTCATTTGTTGCTCTTCTTTGGCAGCTGGTTATGTGGAACTACGCGATGTCTTCAAAATGGGCATTACCATAGCTCTTATTAATATTTCCATATGGGGATTGGTAGGAGCTGGCTGGTGGAAGATTCTTGGCCTTTACTAAGACTGAAATATGCAAGTGATCAATCTTGTGTTGGAATATATGGTGATATTGACAATAGAAGAACAGAAATAACTTATTGAAATAAATACTGTGTCGTTTCAAGCCACTGTCTTAAAAGCGAATTCAGCCAAGCTTGGGTGCAATCGTTGAGATCAATCGCTCCAGAAGGTTACACGACACTCCCAAACACGTGCACTCATGGCGAGAAGTTTGGAGTTTTGCATGAATCCAATTGCACAGAAACTTATTGATGAACGAGAGAAAGAGAGGGAACGTGTTTCCTCGTTAGTACTGAATAGAAATCAAAACGTGTATATATAGTTAAGGAGGCAATGGCTGGGTAGTAATAGCGAAGATCTGAAATGGCTATAACGTTAATTGTGTTTATGGTTTAATAACAGGAATAACATAGAGACTGCTTTTAATTCCAGGGAATGAACCTGGTAAGCATACATTTGGAGATATTTCTTGTAAACTCAAAATATCAAAAATAGTTTTTCCAATACATGACTTGGATTGGGTCTCACATATATCTCGCGCGCATGGCATACTATTATATGAGCTTGTTTATTTCAAAACAGTTTCATTGGTAGAAGGGCCGAAGATTTTTCGAAAACAGCCTCTCTACCCTCAGGATGAGTAAGATCTATGTACATATAACCCTCCCTAGATTCCACTTATGAGATTCCACTGGATGATTGTTGTTATGTGATTGGTACAAGAGGCTATAGTTTCTTAATTTAATTGGTATCGGTATATGAGCCTGTTTATTTTAGCTGATTCTTTTATCATGCTAAGCCTTGTTGCATTATTAGATTAAATGGGTGAAATCATCCACAATCCACTGCCTTGATCTACTTAGCTACATTCTCCTCGCGATACGTGCTAACCCCCTTGATAGGCACTCCAGAACCTGCCAACTCTAATAAAAACCTAGATAGGTCGGTCCCCCATTCATCTAGCCGGAGGTATGGATCGATCACGAGGCACTTGGCTGCAAGTGAGTTTACCACATCAAGCATTAAGCGGATGGAGTTTGAGCGGGGAGTGTAATATCATGTATTATTATAAAGTGATAATGATGTCGATCTCTTTCTGTTCTCTGCTTTCTTCTTTATGTTCTATGTTCTATGAAAAGGAAATATGACTATTGTAAACTCTCTTAACATGTAAACTCAATCAAGAGCCAAAGAATGGACCATATGTTACACTGAACGTGTGGCACTTATTTTAATGCACAATGTACAACACCAAAAACTATTAATTCTAAGAACTTTGGATCAATGTTTTGAAAGGTAAGGTCATAAGGCAGAGCGTTTTATTTAACACGGGATGAGGCGAAAGCCTCGAGACTTGGTGTGTAAGCCCCACAAAACTTTAATTTTTGAAATTTATGTAGTAATATAGTATTATAACACTAAATATATAAAATACACTAAAGTTTCAAGAAAACTAAAAAGAATTAAAGAAACTCAAATAAAATAAAATATCTAGCATGGTTTACAAGTATAAATAATGCAATATTGTTAAAGTTACTATGAAATATAAATTAACTACAACGTCTTAACTTTCAAATAATTAAAAATCATAATCTTAAAAAATATTATCAAACTGCAGATTTTACCTTCTTAAAAGTAAATACTCAACAAATTTTATCAATGCTATAATTTAAGATTTACTCCTTCATGAGTAAGTAAAAAATTATTATTAAAATTTTAAAATAATAGATATGATAATTTTGAGAGACATAGAACTAAGACACGAAGATCTCTAAAGTAAAGATATAAATTTTGCTATCTATTTTCAGAATAGATATTCAAATAATATTCTCACTCTCGATGTTCTCATGTGTTAAAGAATTTTGAGAGTCAATGGTGCTAATGATTTGCATAGAAATTGTTGGGCGAGTCCGTTGGGTGTTAGGCGTGTTTAGGACGCACGGTCGGGCGCTTGATGGCTTAAGCCTCAAAAAACGCACACATGAGCCTTAAGGCGTTTTGACAGTGTCCACCCAAAGCAATACCCGGTACGAGTCCCAAAAAAACCTTCCAAAACACTACTTTGGATTTGGAAATTTAAAAAAAAAAAAAAAAAAAAAAAAAAATTTGCTTTCAAAGCCCTAATCAGTTTTCTACTTTTTCCTTTACTTTTCCAAGTTTTCCCTTTAAACAGCACTCACAAAAATAGAAAAAGGGAAAGTATGGAAAGCAAAGTTGCCTACCATTAAGGGGTCTACACTCTAAAAAGATTACTTTTTCATCAAAATCTTTTTCCTCCATTTTTAATTTTTAATTTTAAATGTATTAATCATCCCTTTTTTTTCTTTTCTTTTTTTCCTATTTATTGATTCTTTGGACAATTCATAGGCCATATCAGCTACCCCAAGAAACAAAAAGATCACTCTCTTTTCCTACTTTCTAAAGTAGAGGGAAAAATATGTTCTTTATTATTGCTACTTTTATTTTCTTGTGTGGGTCAATTACTTTCACTTTTGAAATTTAAACTCAAAACTTAGCTATCTATCACTGTCTTCTTGAAAGGTATTGTATATATATATATAAACATTCCAATACTATCCATGTGATAGTATTGTACTATCCATGTAATATATGAAGGTTAAATTGATCAATTTCACATGTTAAAATGCTCCAATTTTTTTCTTATCGAAATAATACATCATCACAAATAGTCCACGGAAAAAATTAATTAGTTAAATGCCATTGTTATTCTTTTTCTTTCTTTGATCATTCCAATCAAAACAAGGGGATTGGTTCGTTTCGTCCTTTCAATTATATAATTCTCTGTTTTTGTCTGTGATCGTTTTGCACATAAAGTAGTTGTAAAAGAGTGGTTGTGAAACATTAAATTTGAGTATAAAAATGACAAAACTCGTCCAACGGAAAACCAACGATTTTAAAATGCCTAATGTGTGTTATTTATGGTAATCCTAAATAAATTGGTACCAATTAAATGATTATTGATTTACTTAAACCAATCACTTACTTCTCATGTCTTAATATGGTTAGTGTTAGCTCCTTCACAATATTCCTCAGCAGACCTGGGTTGTGACAAGAATTTTTATGATGACCCCGACACACAACCTGAAAATTGGGGCAACATCATGACATGCAGCTTGGCATGACAAACTATCTGGGGTTGACAAACACATCTTAACTGAGGCAAGACGCATTTCACAAGGACGTGCAGGTTGGCATGACAATGGCAAGTCAAAGCAGGGGCCAAACCATGGCAAGGCAAGGAATGGCATGGGTGTGGCCGAATTTGATCAAGTTGGGGCGACTTGACACGAGTAAGCAGTTGTGGCAGCGGGCGTGTGCGGCTAAGTCACGGGTGACAAACTGTGGCCACTACTAAAATTCAGGTTTTAGCGACGGACAGATTCTGTAGCTAAACAGAAAAAATTCGACGCTAATCTCATTTAGCGACGGATTAGCAACAAATTATCAAGAAATTCTACTAGCTACGAACGTTTTAGCGACGGATTAACGGTGACGTTCGTAGCTAATTCTAGTTTTTTTTATAGTGGGCATTGATATTAGGGCGGAGCAGTGTCAAAGGGCAATATTGGCGCAATGCCAGCCTTGTGCGTGTAACAGCTTGCCAAAACAAGCACATGCAGTGCACAAGCAACGGTTACAAAGTGTGCAGGGCACATGACAGTGCAGTTGAGCGGTTACAATTACAACATCCAAGCATGACTGCTCATGGGGCTAAGTGGATGCACGTTTTTGATAATGTCTCTCATGTTTGCCTGTCAGTTGGGTCTTGTCAACTGATTGTTTTACATGCTGCCAAGTGTAATTGGATAATCTACACTATAAAATATTTATAGGGTTGTTCAAATGGGCGGAACTTAGTCTTGGGGCAAAGTGCTAGCCAAAAACATCTGAGTGTAATTCCTAAGGATGGGAAATCGTTTTGGGGCAGGGAATTAGGGTGTTCTTTGTTATTGGCCATATGATTGGCTTCTTTGTGTTTTTGCATTCACATATTAATATGAGTTGGGAAGAAATTTCTGTATATTTGTGTGTGCCTTTACTTTACTTTGCTGCCTAAATTATTCAAAGTTGGGATGCACGTTTTTATGCATGTCTCTCATGTTTGCCCGTCAGTTGGGGCTTGTCAACTGATTGTTTTACATGCTGCCAAGTGTAATTGGATAACCTACACTACAAAATGTTTATAGGGTTGTTCAAATGGGCAGAACTTAGTTTTGTGGCAAAGTGTTAGCCAAAAATATCTAAGTGTAATTCCTAAGGATGGAAAATCATTTTGGGGCACGGAATTGGGGTGTTCTTTGTTCTTGGCCATATGATTGGCTTCTTTGCGTTTTTGTATTCACATATTAATGAGTTGGGAAGAAATTCCTGTAAATTTGTGTGTGCCTTTACTTTACTTTGCTGCCTAAATTATTCAAGTCCAAAATGTCCTTAAAAATATTTTAAGTGTTGGAAGGCTGAATTTAAGGCCGGGATTGACTTCCGCACAGTGGTGAGCCTCGAACAGATTTCGGAGTGACATAAATCACCCCTGTGACAACTGGTACTAGAGTGTGGCTGGATCAGGGCGAAGACACGACGTTCAGTGGTTGAATTTTGTGAAAGATGGTTGGTAGCCACGTATAACTGAGGGAAAAAGTTGTTGCATTGGAGGCATTCGTCGGAACTGTTGATGGTGAACAATTTCTGACTATTGTGACTCCTCTTGCCTATCTTGAGGCAGAGATGAACAGACTGTGCCAAGAGTGCACAGATCTGAAAAGGGGAAATGGGTTGTTGCATCGTGTTGTTAGCAATGATGATGTACAGCGTGGGGCAGATAGTACTAAGGCCAAAATACCTGAGTCTAAAGAATTTAATGGTGCAAGGAGTGCCAAGAAACTCGAAAATGTTCTGTGGAATATGGAGCAATACTTTTAGGCTGCCCATGTGCGAGATAAAGACAAGGTCATCATTACAACTTTGTACTTGGTGGACGATGCCAAGCTTTGGTGGCGGACGTGCGTGGAAGAAGATGTAAGTGTTTGTAGGCCGAAGATTGACTCTTGGGAAGGGCTGAAAAAAGAGTTGAAGGATCAATTCTTTCCTAGCAATTCAGACTGTATTGCTAGAGATCATTTGAAAAAGTTGAAACAAACTGGAATGTTGAGGGATTATGTCAAATATTTCAGTTCTTTGATCCTTAATATTAGTAGCATGTCTGAGGAAGGCAAGCTGCACAATTTTTGTACGGGTAGCATACGTGGGCCTAGATGGAACTCCGAAGGCAGAACGTGAAAGACCTTCCTAGGGCCATCATTATTGTGAATGCTTTGGGTGATTTCTGACTAGGGCAAGAATGTTCTGATTTCTCTACTACTTCAAAGTCCAAAAATGGGAACAAGGACAAGGCAAAAGAGTGGAGGAAAAACGGGAACGACAAGGGTAATACAGTTGAGGGAAATGGCAATGGGAAGGAAAAGCAATGTGTTGGACCTTGTACAATTAAGGGACAAGACAATAAGCTTGATGATTGCTTTATTTTCAAAGGACCACACATGGAGAGGGACTACACAAAACTTGAACGGCTTACAATTTTGTTTGCTGATGAAAAAGGTGAAGATGAACCGAACGAGGAAGAAGATGAACGGGAGACCGCATGTTTTAGGGCGTATGGTGGTGTTGTAAAATGCGAAAGCAGCTTCGTCGAGGATGACGAATTCTTCGGGTGGGGGTGGTTTTTTAGCCCATTGACAAAGTTCCTCGGCAGATGTGGGTTGAGACAAGGATTTTTATGATAAATTGAGGCAACATCATGATGAGCAGCTCGACATGACAGACTATGTGGGGTTTGACAAAGGCACCTTGACGGAGGCAAGGCGCATTTCACAAGGACGTACGAGTTGGCATGAAAATGTCAAGGCAAAGCTATGTCAAAGAAAGGGCCAAGACATGGCAACGCAAGGCAAGACAAGCAATGACATGGGCGCAGGCAAATTTGATCAAGTTGAGGCGACTTAACATGATCAAGGAGTTGTAGAAACGGGCGCGTGTGACTAAGTCATGGGCGACAAGCTGTGTCATTGACACTAGGGCGGAGGGGTATCAAAGGGAAAGGCTGGGTGCAATGCCAGCCCTGGGTGTGCTGGCCAAAACAAGCACACGCAGTGCACAAACAGCGGTTACAAAGTGTGCAGGCCACATGGCAGTGCAGTTGAGCGGTTAAACCTGCCACATCCAAGCATGGCTGATCGTGGGGCTAAGTGGATGCACATTTTTAATCATGTCTCTCATGAATTCTCATCAGTTGGGGTTGTCAACTGATTGTTTTACATGATGCCAAGTGTAATAGGTCGGCCTACACTATAAAAATTGCGTAGGGCTGCTCAAATGGGCAGAACTTAGTCTTGTGGCAAAGTGTTAGCCAAAAATATCTAAGTGTAATTCCTAAGGGTAGGAAATCATTTTGGGGTAGGGAACTAGGGTGTTTTTTGTTCTTGGTCATAGGATTGGCTTCTTTGTGTCCTTGTATTCACATATTAATACGAGTTGTAAAGTGTGCCTTTACTTTGCTGCCTAATTATCTAAGTCCAGAATGTCCTTAAAAATATTTTAAGTGTTGGAAGGCTGAAGTTAAGGTCGGGATTGACTGCCGCACAGTGGTGAACCTCGAACAGATTTCGGAGTGACATAAATCACCCTTGTGACAACTGGTATTAGAGCGTGGCTGGATCGGGGTGAAGACACGACGTTCAGTGGTTGAATTTCATGAAAGATGGTTGGTAGCCACACATAACTAAGGGAAAAAGTTGATACATTGGAGGCATTCGTCGGAACTGTTGATGGTGAACAATTTCTGACTATTGTGACTCGTCTTGCCTATCTTGAGGCAGAGATGAACATGCTGTGCCAAGAGTGCACAGATCTAAAAGGGGGAAATGGGTTGTTGCATCGTGCTGTTAGCAATGATGATGTACAACATAGGGCAGATAGTAGCAAGGTCAAAATACCCGAGTCTAAAGAGTTTAATGGTGCAAGGAGTGCCAAGAAACTCGAAAATGTTCTGTGGGATATGGAGCAATACTTTTAGGCTACCCATGTGTGAGATGAAGAGAAGGTCATCATTACAACTTTTTACTTGGTGGACGATGCAAAGCTTTGGTGGCGGACGTGCGTGGAAGACGATGTAAGTGTCTGTAGGCCGAAGATTGACTCTTGGGAATGGCTGAAAAAAGATTTGAAGGATCAATTCTTTCCTAGCAATTCAGGATGTATTGCTTGAGATCATTTGAAAAAGTTGAAACAAACTAGAACGTTGAGGGATTATGTCAAATATTTCAGTTCTTTGATCCTTAATATTAGCAGCATGTCTGAGGAAGGCAAGCTACACAATTTTTGTACGAGTTGCATACGTGGGCCCAGATGGAACTCCGAAGGCAAAACGTGAAAGACCTTCCTAGGGCCATCATTGCTGTGAATGCTTTGGGTGATTTCTGGCTAGGGCAGGAATGTTCTGATTTCTCTACTACTTCAAAGTCCAAAAATGGGAACAAGAATAAGGCAAAAGAGTGGAGGTAAAACGGGAGCGATAAGGGTAATTCAGTTGAGGGAAATGGCAATGGGAAGGAAAAGCAATGTGCTGGACCTTGTACAATTAAGGGACAATACAACACGCTTGATGGTTGTTTTATTTGCAAAGGACCACACATGGCGATGGACTGCACAAAAGTTGAACGGCGTACAATTTTGTTTGCTGATGAAAAAGGTGAAGATGAACCGAACAAGGAAGAACACGAACGAGAGACCGCATATTTTAGGGCGTATGGTGGTGTTGAAAAATGCGAAAGCAGCTTCGTCAAGGATGACAAATTCTTTGGGTGGGGGTGGTTTATTATCCCATTGACAAAGTTCCTCGGCAGATGTGGGTTGAGACAAGGAGTTTCATGATAAATTGAGGTAACATCATGACGAGCAGCTCGACATGACAGACTATGACGGGTTTGACAAACGCACCTTAATGGAGGCAAGGCACATTTCACAAGGACGTGCGGGTTGGCATGACAATGTCAAGGCAAAGCTATGTCAAAGAAGGGGCCAAGACATGGCAAGGCAAGACAAGCAATGACATGGGCGCAGGCAGATTTGATCAAGTTGAGGCGACTTAACATGAGCAAGGAGCTATGGCAACGGGCGTGTGCGACTAAGTCATAGGTGACAAGCTGTGTCATTGACACTAGGGCAGAGCAGTATCAAAGGGCAAGGTTGGGTGCAATGCCAGCACACCTAGTGCTGGCCAAAACAAGCACACGCAGTGCACAAACAACGGTTACAAAGTGTGCAGGGCACATGGCAGTGCAGTTGAGCGGTTAAACCTGCCACATCCAAGCATGGCTGATCGTGGGGTTATGTGGGTGCACATTTTTAATCATGTTTGCTCATCAATTGGGGTTTGTCAACTGATTATTACATGCTGCCAAGTGTAATAGGTCGGCCTACACTATAAAAATGTGTGTAGGGCTGCTCAAATGGGCCGAACTTAGTCTTGTGGCAAAGTGTTAGCCAAAAATGTCTAAGTGTAATTCCTAAAGGTAGGAAATCGTTTTGGGCTTGGGAACTAGGGTGTTTTTTGTTCTTGGTCATAGGATTGACTTCTTTGTGTTCTGGTATTCACATATTAATACGAGTTGTGAAGAAACTCCTGTAAATTTATGTGTGCCTTTACTTTGATGCCTAAATTATCTAAGTCCAAAATGTCCTTAAAAATATTTTAAGTGTTGGAAGGCTGAAGTCAAGGCCGGAATTGACTGCCGCACAGTGCTGAACCTCGGACAGATTTCGAAGCGACATAAATCACTCATGTGATAGTTAATTAGATATTTATAGTTGCTTATCAAGAAACAAAGTGACCAGATTTCTTCCAGCATTTGGGATAAGATATTTAATTTTTAAGAATTGAAGTTCACATTTTAATTATATCCTCTGTCCATATCTTCCCATTAAATGACTAAATATGGTTATTAATAAGATTTTTATGATCTTAGTGTCAAGATTAGTAGATGGGATTAATTTTTCTGTTATACTGGGTGTGGACCCTCTAACCAAGCTGCCATGGGAAGGAAGAAAAAAGTAACTTTTTTATTAAAAAATGTTTTTAATTTGTCGCATTTATACTTGTTGATAAAAAGTCTGATTAACAAGTTTAAAATTTTGGCTTATTGGGAAAATTGACGACTGCTATTCTTGTGGAGGCGTTCTAGAACTGTTCCACTTTTGAAAATTGAGTGATTAAAAGGTGTTTCTTGCTAATTAATAGCTAGAGTACAAATTAATTAAACAAAATTAGGAACATCTTTTTAACATCAAGCAATTTTACTAAGTATTCCTTTTGCGGGCTCTTAATCCGGCGGTTTTTGGTTTTTTGCTTTTCACTTTTATCTCGCGCTATAAATTATTACATTCGATAGCCGAAAAAAGTGTATAAATTTTATATAATTTTTGTATATAACATACAAAATATATAAATATATAAAAAGATATATATTTTTCGGTTATTATTTTTAGAGCGGCTGTACAATGTCATTTTACTCTTATTAAATTTGAAATTGATTTATCTATTATTTGAATATTGGTATTAGGTAATAATAATTTTATACCGAAATCTTGATATTATTTTTCCTAGTTTGAACTAAATTTCTAAATCATAGGGTTAGTGATTTTTTTCTTAATTTTATTTTTGAGAAATATATATTGTTAGCCGTTTCAAAAAATAGTAGCCGATAAAATATATATTTCTTGTATATATGTGTATTATATACATATTTTATACACTTTTGGACTAGTGAATACAATTTTAATTTTGTATGTTGCCCTTATTCTTTACTATTTCCATCCCTTTGGAGCAAGAAAAAATTATCAATTGGGCTCGTAAAATGCCATGAATTAAATGTGTAAAATATTTAATTTTTTAATGAGCTTTTCAACGTAGCAGTTAAGTCATTACAACTAGAGCAATACGTGCAGTTTTCCAACTTGTAATTGGAAAACTAATTGAAACTCATTCTATGGATAGTGATAAATTAACTAAGTTATAAAAACACTGCAAACATATGGCAACTATTAAATTACTATTGCTTAGTTTATTTAGAGCCAATCATTTTCTTGTAGGTATCTTGCATAGATTTTGTTATGGTGGTAAGTGTTATATTTCTCCAAAACCAAGAAGCTAAGGTGCTTTTTCAAAGTTTTTGTTGATGGGATGCATGTATATTCCAAAAAAAAAAAAAAAGTATGGAGTCACGACTTAAAGTTTATGAATTTATAATTCTAGTTCTTTTAAATTACTGCGTTCTAAATTATTAATTCATATACAATTCATAACATTTTTAAGACAATAAACCAAAATTACTAAGTTCAGTCGAATCCATAATTTAAACTCTAAATTCGTTCCTATATACAAATGATTTAAATCATAGAAAGATATACATAAAATAGAGAAGAATATCTACGAAAAATGTCATGGGGGATTAATATTGTATATACTTTTGTGCAGGACTAATTAATATATCCCATACTTTTTGATCTCTTATCAACTAGAGAAGAAGATCCTCCTCTTCCCATACCCTTTTATCAACTTGTGTTTTTTTTTTTCTGGATTTACTGAGCATTGATTTTGAATATCATGACTTAAGAAAAGTAGGCTAATAATTAATCTTTCATTCTTTTTTGTGTTCATTTTTTATATTTTCACTTTTGGTAGGCGCATGAAAATGAAGGAAACTAATTATATATTGAGTTCAAGAATGAACTATGATCTATATATGGTGTGGGTAAAATAACCTTATTCAACAAGAAGAAAGTTAGAGGTGGATTTAGAATTTAAAGATGACGAATATATTATGAATATACATGTGTTTAATTTTCTTAAATATTTTTTTTGTAATATATATGTGCAACTCGAGTTTAAGACAGTAATTGCACGCTTAACCAGTACTAATTACGTGTTTGATTTACCTCAGACAGCCTAGGAGAAGAGAGAAAAGGTATGTTATGCAAATTCTAAAAAAACGCTGAGATATTTTATTTTTTGAAAAGTTCGAGTAACATAAAAAAAAAAACGTGATGATATGACTAGAATTAATATACAAGCCCAAACCCGAATTTGCCTCATATTTTGTTACATGAAATTAATATGAAGTGATAAGAGGGATAAGATCAACTATATTATCTTTTTCTTTTTGTTTTCCACATGGTGTACGGTATATCTGTATTAGAGTTCGACTATATCCGGATTCGTGCTGTGTAGTGTCACATTTGGGAGGGAAGCGCTCTCTATCAAAAAAAGTTTCATACTCTTACCTCTAATTAAAGAAAGAGCAGTCCCATCAATTGCACCAAATCGTCCAGTGAAAATTACCACATTACTTTTATGAAACAGGAACTGATGGCGTAAGTGAGAATTTAGAATTAAGTGAAAACAGATGAATCCGACACCAAATGTCCAATAACCATATACCTAATTAAAAAAAATTCCAATTTTTCTTTTATGACATGGCCATATGGACAGCTTTTGCTTTGCAATTTATGTCCTCCTAGAAACCAAGCAAAGTCCTCATTCAAATGTTTTGTTTTCTTCTTGAAACTTTATATAATATGTGAATGAATGTTTAGTAAAACCACATGCACACAACTCATCAATCCCCTTTTTCTGTGGGGTTAAAAACATAACTCACAATAACACGTGTTGTCCACATTATAAAAGTGAAAAAATTCCTTTTTTCCAATCACATATATAGCCATATTATAGCTATAGCACGAAGCAATTGTTTAGCCGTCGGAAATTGTGGTGGAGCGATAAATACTTCTTTATTTTCAATAAAAGATCTCAGGTTCAAGCCTTGAATATTGAGTCGCTTATTAGCAATTACCTTGTTACGAGATTTTTCGACGCGAATCTAAACTTAATTCGGCCCCAAAAATAGGTACCAAAACAAGAAAGTAAAAAAGAATCAATTGATTCACTTTCCAATCATCTTGAACTTGCTTTTGTTGCCTATGGTGGGCTCCTAAGTTTTTATATGATGAGAAGCTAATAGTATATTACAGCTAAAATCCCACTTGCATGTCTCCTAAATGTCACAACTAGAGAGAAATGCCAATTTTCCTTCCCATCTACTGATCAACATGACTTCTTTGATTGAGAGTTTTGAATATGAGATCTCATTGGCATGGACCTAAAGTTTTTTAGAATTGATACTGATTCGAGGCTGATTCAGAATTTAAATTTGATAAATACGGAGTAAAGGTTTTTATCACTAAATATATTGTACTTTTAAGTTTATGGACTCAAAATTTAATACCTGAGTTTAGATGTATATATATCCATAATTAGAACATTATATCCGGTCTCTAATATTGACGTCGTGTAATTATATAGTTCGATTACTTGAATGCACGAAAAAATTAGCTAAATTATAAGCTAAGAACAAAGTAACATTAGTATATGATGTCCAAAAAATGTGGAATAACGGATGAATAGATAGTTTTTATTTTTGTTTTCTTATTTTATTTAAGCCATTAACCTCCGGCATTGATGCCTTTGGTTATGGAGGGTTTGGCTAGACCCCTACCATATCAGTATATATATATAAAAAAAATATTATTATTTATATTTATACTTGTGTAATGGAGTATAAATAGATAGTTCAAAGTCAGTAGTACTTTTTTATAGATTTTTATATTATCATGACATGGCCAAGATGCAAAACACTAGCTTCTTTGCCTAATACATACAATTCTACGAAAAAATCAATTAAATTTTGAAATATATAGGACGGTATTTACACGTATATGTGAATGACTAAAGATATGGGTCATATTTATTGTGAAGAGCCCACGTAATTATTATCCTAACAGTAGAAACTATATATATGTAGAGAAACGTTTTCTTGAATCCCCAAACTGATGTAAGATTACTAATTAAAAGATAGAAAAAAATGTACAAGGACAATGGTCAAACAAGACATAACTACTTTTTTTAAAATGTAGGATGGACCCAAAGTCTGTAAGTTTAACTTATTTCTAGTGTCTACATTTGGCAAACATTTATTTGGATAATCAACTTGCATATGTTTATGGTTGTCAGTGCAACCAATTTAGATTTATGTTCAGATATTTCAATCATGTTATAATTACAATGAGCTTAGATTCACGTGCTAAGATAAATTGACCAAGTTGTTCTCTTAGGGGTCGCTTGGTTTGAATACGGCTTATGCCGGGATAAGTTATGCTGTGATTAATTATCCATTGTTAGTATGTTACGCTAAAAATGACAATTGCATAATTTCTAAGAAGAATGTATAAGTTATGCCGGCACTAATTACCCAACTCTCTACAAAGTATAAGTTATCTCGACACTAATTTTAATCTTGGAATAACTGATGCCAAATTTATTAACCAAACAAAATATTAAGATGATATTAAACTTTTGTACCAGCATTATACCTTTTTATACCTCGTACCAAACAACCCCTTAGTTATTTCGTTTTCTCACGTAAGCAAACAAGATTGGTGATAAATTCTTGAAAATGTCAGTATTGGATTGGATTAATATTCACCGAAGAAGACAAGATTTTATCAATTACCATATTATGCTTACTATACTTTTAACTTTATTGTCAAATTCTGTACTTTGGGTTGGGGATGATTATGAAAATGTAGTTGAAAAAATCACCAGATGATCTTGTGAAATTTACAAGAAAGTTGGTTTAGTATTTTCAGACACCGTATCTTTTCATTTTTTTTAGTCGAGGGTCTAACGGTCGAAACAGTCTCTCTGCCCTCCCGTACCCCTATCCTTCCCAAATTCAATTTGTGAGAATCTCCTGGGTTTATTGTTATTATTGTTATTATATGACGGTCACTATTTCTGGTTCAAGATTTTTTATTTGTGTACAATTTTCTGTGTAGTTTCTCACCTTTATCAAGGCTTCAAATTTCAAAACAGATTAATTGGAGCATCATCTCTCAACACTCTATTTTAGTATAAAAAAGGAATATTAACAAATCACAAGAGTTAGCAAACTACGCTATTCTACTATGTTCAAAATCATCTCACCCAATGTTCGATACTTGACTTGTTATATTTACATCAAAAAATCCTACTTTATATATAAACGCTCTTTATTAAATTTATACTTATGACTTAAGCCTGAGACGTATGCATGTAGATTCATGTTCAACGGGGACATTAAACCCCATGGCATAGCTAAGGCTTTAGGCCCCCAAAAGATATAGGGCCCAAATATTATTCAAATTACATATATAACAAGTATATTTAAACAATTAGTCCTACAATTATATATAATAGTAAGTCCTTTGATCAACCATTTGCTATATTCTGCTATTTTTAGGGCAATTTTAGTTGAGCTATAACAAATGAATAACATGCACTTAAATGACTTCCTCCTTCATTCTTCTTACTCTCTTCAACTTGGATTAATTTTCACTTTACAATACCTTGAGCTAATTAGTTCCATATTTATTTTGGATTTTCTTTGTAGAAAACGTACTATGAAAAATTATCCAAGTAGAAGATAATACTCTAATTGATATACTCAACGAAATAAATAATATTGCTCATAGAAAAATAAAGACAATTCCCCCAACATACATATGTTTTTCGAAAGTTAAATTAATTAAACTTTACCTAAGATCAACAATATCTCAAGAATGATTAAAAAAATTGGCTATATTATCAATTAGGAAGAAAATATTAGAAAAAATTGATTGTAAAATATAATTAACATATTTTTCTCCAAAGGCCTGTAATAACGATTCAGCTTTAGGCCCCGTGCTTAGTCGAGCCGCCACTAATGTTCAACTTGCATGTTCGTAGTTTCTCTAGGCGTAGGTGATGTACAAAATATAGTGGAGTACTTTAACGAAAACATCATGCGCAAGCTTGTTATAATACAAACAAAGAGATAATTAAGTTTGTAACTATTTTCTATAAATAAATACATACTTCCCGTTTTAGGGTGACCCAATACTATGGAACTAATATCTCAAGGCACATCTTAAACTGGAAAAAATAAAAATTTACTATTAGTACTGCTACTACAGTCAAACTTCTCTATAACAACTTCGTTTGTTCAGAATATTTTTGGATGTTATAGCGAAATGTCATTATAAAGAATATATATTATAACGTAATATGAAAATTGATTCCGAAAAAACTTGACTTTCATAATGAAGCATTGTAGATAGTAATTCTACTGCCATTTACCTTTCAATTAATCGGCGATATTAGCACCGCCGACGCCGAGGAATTAAAGCAGGGATATGCTGACGCTTCCTATATATATATATATATATGTAGCTCAACTCTAGCCGAGCCGCTCCAACAAGCCAAGCCGTGCCACATTCTGCTTATCACGAGTTGCATATAGCTTATACTGCTATGCTAAGAAGAAAAATAAAAAGGAAAAGAAGGAAAAAGCTCTTATATTTTCACTTAAAAATGATAATTTTATTTTAGAAATATATATTCATGTGTTTTCTTTCGTAGTTTACCCTACTACGTTTACATGTTGTATTTTTTTTATCTTTTTAATAATAATTCTTTTACATTTATTTCATATTGATACGAAAAAAAGTTATAACAATTTGATTGTTTTACCTATACTAGTATACGCAAGGGCGTATTCACCTTGTACCGTGAGGTGTCATGGGACAACACTTCGTCAAATTTTTTACAATATTTATAAAATAAAAATAAAAATAATGAAAATACATATAAAAATGATACCGCCTATTATTATTGTAATTTATTCATTGCTTTATTTCTTTAAATTGTAACATCACTTATGAAAGATCATGCTCACGCTACTGAGTATATTTTTTATTTTATTTTTTGTTATAATCGTGGTGTCTAGAACAACTTGCATGCATCTCGACTAATTATATGCAATACCTGTCACCTTCCACCTGCAGCATGTATTAGGTAAAAGATAAACATGTAATCAATCATGATTTGAGGAATTAACACTATAAGAAAAAATTATAATTAGTTACGAACGCCGTCATTAATCTGTCGTTAAAACGCTCGTAGCTAGCAAAATTTCTTGATAATCCGTTGTTACTCCCTCGCTAAATAAGATTAGCGACAGATTTTTCTGTTTAGCTACAGAATTTCATCGCTAAAACCTGATTTTTTTAATAGTGTAATAATTCATAAAATATGACAAATAACTTATTATAACAAGAATAGTACTAATTTTTCTTTACATATCAATTGTATATAAGATAAAAATAAGTGGCATTGTTATATACAGGGAAGGATAATCAGTTGAACACCCCTTAATAATTTATATTATGCACATAAAAATTATATGAAGTACATAAATTAAAAATAATATTATACGAGGCACATAAATTAAAAATTACTTATATACATATACATTAAATCTTGAACATGGAGGAGCGTCTTAAAGCATTAGTAAGTTATTTTCGTATAGTTTATATATTATAGATTTAAGCTGTTAAATCAATCACATATGCTTGTATTACGACACTCTTGGAATCCTATCGTTCCTCGAACTCTACGTAAATACGGAAGGATGCTTCGAGCATCAAGATGTTGTTTTAACATGTGTAGCCTGTGGACAAAAATATCCCTCACACGTTCTAGTTTACAGGTATAGCCTGTGGACGGTGGATTAGAAATCAAATTACATTTGGATTGAATTTGGAGTTCATTTCATTTAGCCCCTCAAAAAATACAAGTGCACCTAACCCCAGTCAGATTCTAACCCTACATCTGACTCAAGTTTTGGTTTTATTTAAAGTGAGAGAAAGTATTGTAAGCAGGGCCAGCTGGGTTTTCTCAACTAGTTTTAACTCTCCCAATTTTCTTCTTCTTCTACTCTCTCTCTCTCTCCTCAAAATTTTCCTTTTGTAGATGAACCAATCTTTAGACTCATCACCTTCAAAACCTTAATGAGTATTCAAGATTTCATTTATGTTATGATGTAAATATTGAGGAACAAAAAAAGAGTGTAAAACTTAGCCTCTTTTTCTTTGCAAAAACAACCTTTTTTCCCCTTTCTTGATGGGTAGTGAAGTTGAGGAGGAATATAAAAAGGAGAAAAATGAAACTTTGGTATTTAGAGAGAAAAATGGTTTGCACAAAATCAATACTTTCACTCAGAACTCTTCCATTTTGGTTGGTTTTAGTTGTGAAAGTCTCTGTTCTCATGTCTTCTTCTTATAAGTGAAAACAAACAAACAAAAAGACAAGAACCCAAAATTAAAGCTTGCTCTTAGCTTCACTTTTTCAGCTCTGTTTCTCAGTTTTTGTACAGTTACTCTGCTCACTAAATAAGCTTAAGAATTCAAGAACTGAACTTTGATCCCAACAAAAAGAAACAAATATATTGAACTTTGGTTTTCAAGGACTGATCATCAATTATGAAAAGACCTTGTAGTTCTGATTCCTTGGGTGCTTTGATGTCCATGTGTCCAAATGCTACAGGTACTTGTTATAATTTGCTTAAAGTTTCAAACTTTTGTTCTTTCCATTTTAATGGTATTTTTTATTTTTCATGTTTTTTTGTCTTTAACCTTTTTCCAAGCTCCAATCCCCAGTTTTAGCTATAAAGAAACTAATGGGGTATTATAAAAATTGAATCTTTTTATTAAATCAAGAACAGGGTTGTTTTTACAATTTACCTTTCCTGTTTTAGTAAGTTTTTGTGCTTCACTCTTTATACCATTGTCTGTTCATATCTTTTCATTTTTAGCTTTCTTCAAGGCAATTGTGTTCTCTCTTTGTATCATGTCTTTTTTTTTTTCCTTTCTCATAATTCTTTTTATTATTTTAGATGAGCAAAACCTTATGTATTCAACAAGGGATTTTCAGTCTATGTTATTAGATGAAGAAGGATGTATTGAAGAATCTGGACATGTTTCTGAGAAGAAAAGGAGACTAAGTGTTGAACAAGTAAAAGCTTTAGAGAAAAATTTTGAAGTTGAAAATAAGCTTGAACCTGAAAGGAAAGTGAAGTTGGCTCAAGAACTTGGTTTGCAACCTAGACAAGTTGCTGTTTGGTTTCAAAACAGACGTGCTCGTTGGAAAACAAAGCAATTAGAGAGAGATTATGGTGTTCTTAAAGCCAATTTTGATGCCCTCAAACATAATTATGAGTCTCTCAAACATGACAATGAAGCTCTCTTGAAAGAGGTAATATAATGAGTTTACACAAATAGTGTAACATCTTTAGCATAGTAGATAAATATATGATACTATTCATAAAAGGCGAGATTGGTAGCCTTAACAAAATTCTTTCTTGTTATAACATGTTAGTAAATCAGGGGCGGAGCTAGAAGTTTAGCTATGAGTTCGGTAGAACCTAATAACTTTTGTTCAAACAATATATTTGTGTTCCAAAATTTATCAAATATTAAATTTAGAACCTAGTTATTAGCACTTGAAGCCGGAGTTTTAAAATTCAGAACCCAAAAGATTGAAATCTTGGCTCCACATAAGTTATAGTTAATTCTTGATATAAAACATATAACATAGCTAGATTATGTTCTGTGCCCTTATGTTGACCAATATTTACAAAATCAAGTTACTTATTAAATAATTACACGCTCTGTATAAGCATTAATTGGTGACCTGATAAAAACAGTTAGTTTACTATCATTAAACTTAAGTGTAACAATCTTTACTTTTTGTTTATAACTTAAATCTATTGTGTAAAAGTACTAGATATTTACATAAAGTTTGAATCTTTTAAGGGTTTTTTGTGCTGATTTTTGTGTCTTTTTTTCATGGGGTGTTTTATAGATTCGTGAGCTGAAATCAAAGGTGTATACTGAGAATGGAGAAAGCAGAGGTGTTGCAGTGAAAAAAGAGGCTATGGAGTCTGAAAGTGATGACAATAAACTGATTGAGCTGAGCAAGCCAAATGATAATGACATCAACAACAATAATCTTGAAAATTTCGAAGAAGAAGAAGATGAAGAAGAAGAAATCAACTTTGAGAACTTTAATGTTGCTGCTGCTGCTGCTGCTGCATCTACCAATATTTTTGGTGATCATTTCAAAGATGGATCTTCAGATAGTGATTCAAGTGCTATCTTGAATGAAGATAACAGTCCAAATGCTGCTGCTATTTCTTCATCTGGTGCTTTCTTGATTTCAACTAATGGTGGAAGTGGAAGTTCAAAATCTTCAGATTCATTGAATTTTTGCTTCCAATTCACCGAACCAAGTTCAAAATCAAATCTTGGAGATGACCAAAAGGGTAATAATTATTACCAGCCACAACAGTATGTGAAAATGGAGGAGCACAATTTTTTCAATGGTGAAGAATCTTGCAGTACTCTTTTCACAGATGAACAAGCTCCTACACTTCAATGGTACTGTCCTGAGGATTGGAATTGGAAAGAATCTTGATTTTATGTTTTTCACTTCAGAAGAAGGCCAAGAAGAATAAAAGGAAATGTCTTTTGGGAACCAAATTTTGTATAGTGGTTAAAAATGCAATCATCAGTACAGTAAATGGCCTAATGGGTAATATTCAAATATGAAAAAGAAAAACTGAAGTTTTTGGATTTCGCCCTGTTGGGGTTGGGGGTGAAGGAGGAGGGGGGTTCAGGTGGGTTGGGTGGTGGGGTTGAGGAAGAAGGAAGTGTGTGGATTGGGGTAAAGGCTGTGGCTTTTGCAGGGATGATTTGGTAGTAATTGAAGTCTTCACAAAGATCTGATCTTTTTTACTGTTTAGAGAGGGAAAAAAAACTAAGTGAAAAGGGAAAAAGAAGGATTTAAGAGAATCTATGATGATAAATGATGGTGAGAAAAAGCTTCCTGTAATGGCAAATAAAAGTGGCAAAAAGTATATTCATGCATTCTATGTCTGAGTTTTAATAGTTTTTTCCAATGCATAAAAGGGAAAATAAAAATCCTTATGCAATACACACCAAGTATCGCATTTCGCTATGTTCTTCACCGATGCGAGAGTCGAGATATCCGTTGCCGGTAGTCGTTTATGTTTCAAAAGAAACACAAGTTCACGTGCGCGCACCGCAAACGGGGCGCGAGAGGCACGCTTCCAATTTAGTATTCCTTGGTGCTTTCCGCGCCGGGGTTCGTTAATCACCCGCTACGCACGCGAGTGCGCGCGTCGAGGTTAGGAGGGAGCTGCGTGTATGGAGGCCGAATACCCATCCGCACCGCTCCCTAGTTTTTAAATAAGTTTGCGGGTTGTTCTGCTTTGCAAATTCGACAATGATCCTTCCGTAAATTCACTTACGAAAACCTTGTTATGACTTCTCATTCCTTTAAATGATAAGGTTTAATGGACTTCTCACGATGTGGAGGACATCGAACCGCCCACAACCCGAATTACTTAGGTATGACTCTGGCTTCTAATTGAAGCACAATTTTATACTTTCTTTTTTTGGTTTAATCATTCACTCACCGAAAATTCACTGGCTCATTAAGGAGTATATTGCTCCCTATTAAGAAAACTTAGGACCCGTTTGGTCAAGAGTTTTGCCAAAATAAATTTGAGATTTATTTAGCAAACTCATATTTGGCCATAAATTTTGCTCACATTTTGGTAAATTCTAAATCCTAAAATCACTCTAATTGCTAATTTTTTGCTAAAATCCCAAAACTTGGGCATTTTATACATATTTTTCCAAAATAATGTTGGGAAATATATTTTGAAAACGTATGTCCAAACATATTTTCATCTCAAACCAAACTTATCCCAATTAAGATTTTTCAAAATAAATTTGGGAATCTATAGTTAAACGCTAGCTTAGAAACTGCTAATTAAACATGGAGAGATTTAAGTCATTTCACCCTTGGTTGTCACTCTTGATTGCCACTTTCACACTTTTATCCTTCTTTATGATAATTAAATATTGAAAACTATAATTCGTAGTACTTTTTTCACTCTTTAAGTGTTTAATTTAATTCTCAATAGATAATAACCCATATTTAATTTAGTTGATAGCTGATTAAATCAATCATTTTTAAACAGAAATGTCAAAATAAATTGGCTGTTTAGGTCTAGCATTTTGGCGTAGCACATGAGTAATGTTTAATAGTTTCCACAATCTTTAGTAGTTTCACACTCAGCTATTTGAGTTTAAAATGATAGCTCAAAATTGCATAAAAGGATTTTAAAAGCTGAAGGCTGAAGCAGTGGACTGAAAAGTACATTATACACAGCTTGAAGTTTAAAGTTCTATGCCATAGTGGTATGCTTTGACGTTGTACAAACTGAAAAAAGAAAAAGAGATAAAACCATCCTAATTCGAACATTTCATAGGTTTTAAAGGACTGGAAGTGCAATAAATAATTTTCAAAAATTAAACCAAAACAAAATTGACACGCCACCGTACAAGATTAGGTGAACATATTTAATTTCCAATGCTACAAAACTATATTAAAGAGAACTGTTCCATTAGATTTTTTTTTCTTTTAAAATTTGTTTTCTAAATCATATAGTATTTGAAAGTTATTGATTCATCTAAATATTAACTCATGTTGCTAAGGGTTCATTTAAGGGAAAGAAAAAACACTACTTCCTATCAGAATTTTTTTTATTTTTAAAATCCAGACCCGATATATACTTCTGATTACGAGTGAAAAGATCACATCTATTCAGTTAGATTCTTCGTATTTTATTAGATTTTTTCGGACTCCGTACATAATGAATACTTAGTGCATCGGGCTACCATTTGACCAAATAAAATCTAGCTAGATGAAAACCTATTCAGATCAGACCTAGAGGGTGACATTATTGGTCTTTGCCCATGCCACTATGCCCGTGTGAACATTTATAACCTTATGTTTTGTGTCTTTCATTGAAAAAGGCAACATTTTTAATGCACAGATGTATCCACATTAGATAAATCTTGAAAGAATAATATAGTAATATGTACGACTAAAGTGATAACTTGTTAAAATCAAACATATCAATGTTAAGCTTTACTTATATGACTGAATTTTGATCAAAATTATCGATATCATATGTCTACCCTATTCACACTTTATATACGTCATGCATCGTTCAATCTTATACGCCTCAAGAACATTTCGTTGTTTTTTTTTTTGGCTTATTCGTTCTTTATTCAGAATTTAAATTATCATT
The DNA here is from genome assembly GCA_005239505.1 of Nicotiana paniculata. NCBI lineage: Eukaryota > Viridiplantae > Streptophyta > Magnoliopsida > Solanales > Solanaceae > Nicotiana > Nicotiana paniculata. The sequence goes on along the minus strand of ML364856.1, from coordinate 73,796 downwards.
AACTTGTTTATATTATAATTATTTGTAGATATTATTTTTATTGTAAGAAAATAAATTCACTAGACTTGTGTTCTATCCCAAGTGCTTATGTTCTTCTTCACGATAGGTAAAACGTCTCGTCTTGTGCTTGTATCTGTTCAAATGCTACTGTTAAACTTCTCTATAACAACAATCATAAATAATAATTATTTATTATAAAAATTAAATTTTTCTCGTAACTAATATTTATGTTATATTACAAAATGTATCCTTTATAACAATAATATTTTACGTAACAAATAAAAAATATCGAAACTAACGAAGAAAAATTTAAACTTATTCAATTTGTTACGCAAAAGTTGCCCAAGTAAGTTTTCTCAAGTCTTTTTAAATATTTTAAAAAAGGAAAAGACAAACATTATGGAAAGGGGTGGCACATGATTGGAACCCTAAATATGCGTTTCTTGTGACAGCCGTAGCTTTTGGCATATCATTACATTGTTAACTTTTATGTGTTAAAGTTAGCACCCAAGCATTACTGTATTAAGTACTTGCATTAACATTAATTCGCATTTACTCCCCTTCAATTTAGAGTTATTATCAATCTGCCTCTCAATTTGTATTTACACTTTACTATTATATGCGAAACCAGAAATTTTACCTACAATATTCAATACATGTTATATACCTTTAAAATTTATTATTTTACTTATATATATAATATAATTTTTCGACAAAGGCTGATCAGTTATTCCCTCTGTCCAAGTTTGCTTATCCAATATCCACTATAATAATAATAATGGATGTACATTTTTATTTGTTTACTTTGGAAAACTAATAGATAAGTTACCATTGTATACATATTTTACTTTATCATTTTTCAAAATTTGGCTTTATAATAGTCAAACTTATTTTTCCAACAATAATAACAAGGGGTGATATAGTAAAAATTACCATGTAATTTGTTGTCTCATAAGGGGTGTTAATAATGGACAAGTAAATTTTAACGGAGAAAATATTATTCTCCGATATCATAGACAAGCCATATTTTCCTATATTATTATTCAACTTGTATCAATTAAACAAAGTTAAAAAGAGAAAGAAAAAGTTATTAACAGTATAGATAATATCAAATTGTTAATGTATGAGAATCCACTTAAGCTCGGCCAGTATGATTTAGAGCAAGCATAACGGTCAAAGTTTAATTAACAAAGATAATGGTGTTAAGTTAACAGTCTGTATGAAAATAATGTAACTATGATGAATCATTGAAAATGAGTCCGAATAAAACGGAATGAATATAAATACCATTCATGTAATCAACCCAAATTAATTAGGAATCTTTTGATAGGATGTATAAGAATAATATTGAATTTATGGTGTATTAGTAATGATGATATTAGTTATTTTGAGATTAATTTTTATTCACTATTTGGTTTGATGCATTAAAAATAACATGCATTGCAAAAGGGTGTATACATGCTTATTCATGTATTAAAAACTATGATATTATTAGAGTTATAATTTGCTATGTATTAGTTATACATAGAATACATATATATATATATATACATACATATATATGTATTCTATGTATTGGTTATATATAAGTTGAAAAATACTACCAAACCAGAAATTAATAATACTATAGCTAATACATATTATTATTTTTTCCTAATACATCCGATCAAACGATTGAATACGGCTTATGTCGGGATAAGTTATGCTGAGATTAGTTATCCTGATTTTGTTTTTTATCCACTGTTTGGTATGTTGTATTAAAAATGACAATTGCATAATTTCTAAGAAGAATGTATAAGTTATGCCGACACTAGTTACCCCATTCTCTACAAGGTATAAGTTATCCTAGTAGTAATTTTAATCCCGGAATAACTTATACCAGGTTTGCTAAACAAACAAAGTATTACGGTGGTATTAAAATTTTATACCAGCACTATATCTTCTTATACCTCATACCAAACTATCCCTCAGAGATTAAGAGCCCGTTTGGACATAAATTTTTGTTTTCCTTTTTTCCAAAAAGAAGATGCATTTTAGAAATTTTCGAAAATTTGAAAAACTCAAAAAAGTTATTTTTCAAAATTTCACTCAAACCACTCACAAAACTTCAAACTGAAATTTATGTCCAAACACAACTCTAAATTTTAAATACCATTTTCACTATTTTTTGAAAATTTTCAATTCTTATGTCCAAACGCCTACCAAGTAATGTTGTTTGAATGACAACAAAGAAACCTCTATACAAGTGAACAAACTTCAAAATCAAGGGTTTACGTAGAAATCTTGTGTGTGTGTGTGTGTGTGTTTGTTGGACATAGTCCAAAATGTAAAGCAAATGGTCTTTTTCTTTGCTTCCTTTTTGATAGTACGGTTTTTGGTAGTAACCAAAGATATCGCCCACTTTTTTCTCTTTCTGATATTTTTTCACATTTTCTGCAGAAATGCACATGCAATGAACTGTGAACACCTGCATGACTTGTGACTTTGTGTGTGTTTTTCTTGTAAGCATCTGTGACTTTTTGATAACTCATTCAAACAGGCATTGGAGTTAGGTAAACTAAATCTAGCTTGTGACATTACTGACTCACTGAAATTAACAAGCTAGGTATTAGGGTAACTAGCATTCCGTACCATTTTTGTTTGAGATCAATTTGGATAAGAACATTTTTCTTGGAAATTGTTCTTTTCTGAATTATTGAAATATATTTTGCTTTTGTTGGAGTACTACTACTAAATTTTGGGATTTGTTATTACAGGATATACTTGATATTTTAAGCCATGCTTTTGTGATGGTAATTTTAATGATCAACAAATTCACGCTACTAAAAAATGGGAAAAGCCGACCGTCAAAATTGACCGATATTGATCGGTAATTGGCACGACCAAAAACTGATTGATTTGTGCCGGTCGGTAATTGTAAGGTCGGTAGAACTAATCGACCGACATTGGTCAGTACTTCTGGCCGATTTCGGTCGGTCAATTAATTTCAAAAGAAAAAATTATCGAAAAAATCGATCGAAGTCGGTCAGTATTTTAATTATGTAATTAAAAAATACACCATATGTGAATCAAACCGGGATCTGTACTGTGGCAGGATACTATTCTACCACTAAACCATTGGTGCACTTTGTTTTAAGATTGTCTTTTATTTTATTTATACTCTTTAATTGTATTTTGCGCAAATAACCGACCGATATCAGTCGGTTTTACTAAAAAAATAAAATTACCGACCGAACTTAGTCAGTTTTTAAAATAATCGGCCGAATTAACCGACCGAGGTCGGTCATTTTTTTTAAATATTAATTTTAATTTATTTTGAATGAAAAGTCGACTGAAGATGGTCGGTTTCTTGCAAAAATAAATTAAAAAAAATATTTTGATAAATTGACTGACTTCTTTCATAGAAATAATTAAGTTCTTCTAGCTAGGTGAATAATATTATATACGGTCGAGATCAAGTTCGCCTACGACACAAACTGACAGGTTTGGAACATGACAACCAAGGACTGAAGACCGGCACCGGGTCCCGTCGATCTAGAACCCAGGGTCAGAACTCATGCCTTTGAGAACATTGGGTCTGTGATCCCGGAGTCGACCTTAGCCTTGAACGAGCTCGAAGAGACATTGTTAACATAACCAACAGAAGACCGAAATATTAGTGACTGGTCGGATATTACGTCAGTAATCTCGACACGTATCAGTAAGGAACCGAAAATCAGCAAATCAAGGAATTTTTACCTTTTATTGAATTGTACCAAAAGTAGAACTCCTCTACTATATAAAGATCAGGTATAATTCATTTAGCATATGGTATCACGCATTCCAAAATAATACATTATTATTCTTTTTAAATTCTTATTATTCTCTTTCACTTCTTATTTCTTCTGTCGTGACATCGATCGAATTGTGTTCGGCTCGAGGGTAGCTAACCTTTCAAGGCTGACATTATTTAACTCGTGTGATTTGCATTTACTTATTTCAATTGCAATATAATTTATCATTTTGTATCAAGTTAATCCACGTATCCTTAAAATCATTTATAAATCAGTTGTTATTCGCTTTTGAAGATAAACAAATATATAGGTAAGAAAATAAAATAAATACTTCCCTAACTAATAAGACAACACAAACCATAAACTCTAAACTCTATGTGATTCTTATATTGAACTAGGATGACAGACCTACTCCAAAAGTATGGCCATATGTAAAACACCTCAAGCTCATGGCATGTATTATGGGATTTACCCGAATAGATTTACAGATTTGTCTTTTAAGCTACGTCATTATTAAGATTAAAAGTGTATTTTGATGTGAAATTTGACTAAGATATCATTTACATTTCTTCTTAGGATGTTTGTCAGCTTAAAAGCTATCATGGGCGCCAGAATATGATGAGAATATTAGCCATTGTTGTGTTGAAAACTTAGTATATAAGGTGTTGGGTGGAAGGCATTGTAACAAAAAGTAGATTCCCTCCATTTGCTAATTTCTTCCCCTATATTATGGGCTTTCTTGTTAACGTTTTATAGATGGTCCCCTGCATATAGCGGGACCCAATTCTTACTTCTAAAAAAAAACTATGTTAGAAATTATTAATTTGATTAATCCAAATTCACGAATCCAGGCTAACATTGGAGAGTAAAATGTTTTCTATATAAATGTTTTTCATTCTCAAAACTAAAAAAATGCAAGATATTTAGTCAAAACTTCACGAGCAAATCTTCACCATCTTACCATATTACCCATACTTACTCCTACTACATAACCCTATTTGTTTATAATCCGTTCGGGACGACAGAGTTGGTTGAGCAGGTGACTTCGCTAATAGGAGATTTAGGGTTCGAAATTCACTTGCAAACCTCCTCGGTCGAGCGCGTCATACTGATACAACTTAGATGAAATCGATGAATTTAGTCAATCTAGGAGCTAAGCTCGAAGAAGGTGATAGATAGTCAAGCAATGAAATGCAAGAGTTTAGCTAAGAAGAAAGAATCTAGGAAGAAGAAATTATATTGATCATTCCAAAAGTGTCAATCTATTACAATTCACCCATCTATATAGAATTCAAAAGAAGATTCTATCACTAACTAACTTTAACTACCTTCTAACTACCTTCTAACTAACTAACTAACTAACTTGTAACTAACTCTGCCACGTCAGCAGCCAAGTTAGTTATTTTCGTTTCTTCTTTTTACTGCTTTTGCTCCTCTTCTTCTAACTTGTATCGATACCTCCCCCTCAAGATAATCCTTGACCTCAAGGATTAAAATTGGGAAATCTTGTCTGAAGTTCCTGCAAATACTCCCAAGTAGAAGAATCAACCTCTAAGCCTGACCATTTGACCTTCACTTGGCACACAACTTTATTTCCCTTTTTAACCAACCTTCTTGCCAAGATTGCTTCTGGTTGAGGACAATGAGGACTAGAGAGATGAAGTATAGGCAGATGGTTGATAATAGTATATACTTCATGACACTTCTTCAATTGTGAAACATGGAAAGTGGGATGAATAAGTACATCATCAGGCATGAGCAATCTGTATGCTACTAATCCCACCTTTACAGCAATAGGATAAGGTCCATAATACTTGGCAGCAAGCTTATTGAAAGGTCGGGTGGCCTGAGATTTATCTATAAGGTTGCAGCTTAAAATACACCCAATTACCCTCTTCAAAGGACCTATCAGACCTGTGTTTGTTAGTTGTATCCCTCATCCTTTGCTAAGCTCTAGCCAAATGGAACTTCAACAACTGAATAATAGCCTCTCGTGCTTCCAAAGTTCTATCAACCATTTCCACATTTGTATCACCACTCAGATAAGGCTAATGAATAAGAGGTTTCTGACCATATAAGGCTTCATAGGGAGTACATTTAATAGTGGAATGATAGGTAGTATTATACCACCATTCTGCTAATGGAAGATACTTGGACCAATCCTTAGGACTATCTGAGCAGAAACACCTCAAATAGGTCTCTAAGGTTCTGTTCACCACCTCGGATTAACCATCTTTCTAAGGATGGTATGTTGTAGATCTTTGCAATTGTACACCTTGAAGAGAAAAAAGTTCTTGCCAGAAGGAACTCAAGAAGATTGGATCTCCATGACTAGTTATAGTGAGGGGCATACCATGTAGCTTAAAGACTTGGTCTAGGAAACTTTTGGGCTACAGTTTGAGCATTATAAGGATGCTGCAAACTTAAGAAGTGCCCAGATTTGGTTAATCTGTCTACAACCACCAAAATAACCTCCTTACCATGTGATTTTGGAAGACCTTCAATAAAATCCAAACAAATATTAGTCCATACCCCTGTAGGAATAGGTAAAGGCTGTATCCATTCAGGTGAAGCAGCAACATCATACTTATGCCTTTGACACACATCACACCTGTTGATGAAATCTCAAACATCTGTTACAAGGGACTTCCAATAGAATAGGGAGTACAAACTCTTAATAGTGGCATCCATACCAGAATGCCTACCTTGTGTAGTGCTGTGCCACAAGGTAATAACGTGCTTCCTCAATTGTTGATCATTGCCAATAACTAATCTACCCTTCCACCTGAGTTGGTTGTTGAACCAAGTATACGACTTATGAGGTTGAGTCTGCAATTTGGCTATCAATTCCTGTAGGTCATAATCCTCTCTCCACGAGGATTGGATTTGTGTAAAGATGGACTCATGAGGAGTCAATAATAAGACAACCAATAATTCAGCATCTGGCTTCCTTGACAAAGTATCTGCAACCTTGTTCTCTGACCCCTTTTTGTACTCAATAGTGAAATCCAAGGCCATTAACTTGGAGATGCCAGCAACCTGAAAATCAGTATGCATTTGCTGCTCTAACAAATTCTTTAAGGCCTTCTGATCTGTCTTCACTATGAAATGATTTCCCATTAGATAGTGTGACCACTTAGTGACAACAAAAATGAGGGCAAGCAGTTCCCTATCATAGACTGTTAGAGTCTGATGCCTGGGAGCTAAGGATTTGCTTATATAAGCAATAGGATGTCCCTGTTGCATCAGTACAACACCTATCCCTTTTCCACTAGCATCTGTCACCACTATAAAAGGTTTAGCATAATCTGCCATAGCTAACACATGAGCTGAAACTAAGGCCTGCTTAAGCATTAAAAGCAGCAGTAGCTTCATGATTCCACATAAAACTCTCCTTCTCCAATAAATCATGAAGTGGTCTGCAAATAGTCCCAAAACCCTGAATAAACCTTCTATAATAGCTTGCAAGGCCCAAGAATCCCCTCAGCTGTTTAATGTTTACTAGTATAGGCCATTCTTGTACTACCACAATCTTCTTTGGATCTGTAGACACTCCTTCAACATTGATAAAATGACCAAGGTACTCCACCTTAGCTACCCCAAAAGCACACTTTGACATTTTGGCATACAACTGATGTTGATTCATCAGTTCTAATACAGCTCTCACATGATCCACATGAGCAGCTATATTCTTGCTATAGATCAAAATATCATCAAAAAACACCAACACTGACTTCCTTAATAAGGGATTGAAAACAACATTCATCAAACTTTGGAAGGAAGAAGGATAATTTGTCAATCCAATGGGCATAAACAAGAATTCATAATGCCCTTCATGAGTCCTAAATGTAGTTTTATTGATATCCCCTTCAGCCATTCTCAACTGGTGATACCCAGCTCTAAGGTCTATTTTCGAAAAGAACTCAGCTCCATGTAACTCATCAAATAAGTCTTCAATCATAGGAATAGGGAACTTATCCTTTATGGTCATCTGATTGAGACTCCTATAGTCCACACAAAGCCTCCAACTACCTTCCTTCTTTCCCACCAATACTACTGGAGAAGCATAGGGACTAATACTGTGCTGAATCACTCCTTGGTCCAACATTTCTTGTACCAGCTTCTCAATTATGTCCTTCTTAATCCCAGGGGTACCTATAAGACCTCTTATTCATAGGATTAGAAGCTTCCTTAAGAGGAATTATGTGATTAAAAGAGCCCCTATGAGGTGGTAATGTAGTAGGTGGTTCAAATACCCTGGCATACTGCTTAATAAGAGCTGCTAATTCTGGCAATGGATCAGCTCTTGGCATAGCTTGTATGTTGTGACAGTAAGTACTACTGGCTTCACTAGCTAAAGACATCATGAAAAATTGTGCGTCATCTCCATCCTTCTTGACCAAACTCTTAACTTTGGCAGCCTTAAGTTGGTCGTTAGCACCCCTCAAGACATGCTTCTTTCCTTGATATATGAATTCAATTGTCCTCTTTTTGAAATCAAACAGTATCCTCCCTAAGGTATTTAACCATTGAACCCCCAACACAATATCTATATTTCCCAATGGCAAGAGGAAAAAGTCAGAAGAGAAGGTGCTAACTTACAATAGCCATTTCATATCCTTGCAAACTGAGGCAATTTGCACCTTTCTACCATCTGCTACACTAACAGATTTCCTCTGAATTGAACAAGTTTTGCAACCCAATTTAGCAGCTACTGTCTCATCAATAAATTTGTGAGTACTCCTAGTGTCTATCAACACCTGCAATGGACTTTTCTCATGGTAACTAGTGACTCGTATGGTCTGGTAACCTGCTGCACCCGTGAAAGCTTGTAATGATATAGCCATAAATTCAGTTGAATCTCCCATACCTTCAGATATCATCTCTGCTTCCTCCACCTCTAACTCTTCACCTTCTGTTACCTCTACCAAGTATAGTTGTTTGTTTCTCCTACACATGTGGCCTGGTATATACTTCTCATCACAAAAAAAACATAGACCCTTCGATTTTTTCTCATCCATTTCAGCTGCACTTAGCCTCCTTCCGGGAAGTCTGTTGTTTTTCGTAAGGTTAGGTTCAAAAGGCTTTTTGATAGTGGAGTTTGGTATTTGGCTCTTTGGGTTATACTGGAGTTTGTTGTGATTGGGATTAGGTAAAAGATCAGAACTATTAATCACTCTAGGCTTAACTCCCCAAGACTCAGCCTGAGCCTCAAAGACTTCTTCTTGCAGCCTCGCACTTGTAAGCATGTAACAAGATTCTGGGAGATTGGATTCTCACAGCTTTGTTCAATTCTGGTTTTAAGCCCTCTGAGAAACAACTGATTGCATTTTCATTAGATAGATTAACACCAGTTAATAGCCCATCGAATTCTGCTTGGTAATCTCTAACACTACCAATTTGTTGCAGATTTTTCAATGCCTCCATATGATCTTCAAACCCCTCTCCAAATCTTTCATTCAATTCTAACACATACTCAGTCCACGTAGGTTCTAACACAGAATTCCTAGATCTCATATATGATCTATGCCAAACAATGGCCTCTCCATCAAAATGAATGGAGGCCGCCTTAACTCTTTGATCAAAAGCTACTTCATCCATAGAGAAGAATTGATCAACCTTATACAACCAATTTTTTAAGTCTTGACCAGAAAATCTACGGAATTCTAGTTTAGAGTATCGAGTGAAATATTTATCATTATGATTTTCACCTTGATGAGCTTCTCTGCCCCTGCCTTCATGATGAAGCTCCATCGACCCAGTTCTAACATTCGAAGATTCAACCCTCAATGTTTCCCTTTCCTTCCATTTTTGATTCATTACCCCCATTGATTCCTTCAAATCCAGTAGTTCCTTGTCAGTTTGCACATTATGCTCATTGATAAACATTATCCCGTCCATTAATTTCTGCAACTGCTCCTGAATGGCAGTTAGATTATCTTCCATTTCCTCCACAGTTTTCTCTGAATTTTTGCTGCGAGTCATGATTACAGCTGCCAAGGATCGTGAGCTCTGATACTAATTGATACAACTTATATGAAATCGATGAATTTAATCAATCTAGGACCTAAGCTCGAAGAAGGTGATAGCTAGTCAAGCAATGAAATGCGAGAGTTTAGCTAAGAAGAAAGAATCTAGGAAGAAGAAAGTATATTGATCATTCCAAAAGTGTCAATCTATTACAATTCACCCATCTATATAGAATTCAAAAGAAGATTCTAGCACTAACTAACTTTAACTACCTTCTAACTAACTAACTAACTAACTAACTAACTTGTAACTAACTCTGCCACGTCAGCAGCCAAGTTAGTTATTTTCGTTTCTTCTTTTTACTGTTTTTTCTCCTCTTCTTCTAACTTGTATCACATACGGGACTTGCCTAATGCGATTTACTCTCCTATGTGGTTAGCGAGTTATTACACATGACAAATTTTACCTTGTAAGCACCCGAAAGATATCGATCGGGGGTTCTCTTGTTAACAAACCCTCTTTGCTTATTATGTGAGGCCAAGTGGTAAGGGATCCATTTGGAACAAAGAAGTCATCGTCAACCTAGTCACTTCCCTACCAAAAATAAATTTAAATTTGAATACAATGATTCTTTCAAAAGGATAGGAATGTGTAATCTATGGTTTACGCACATCGATTTGATGACAGGTTATCTACTGCAAATGATGGGTGTACAAATCGAACCGAAAAATCGCACCAAATCGAAAAGTCAAACCAAATCGATTAAAAAATTCGACTTGGTTTGATTTGATTTGATTTTGAGTAAAAAAATTTGAATCAACCTGGCATATATATATATATATATATATATATTATTATTATTATTATTATATATACTTTTAAGATTTTATACAGAATTTTTTTAAAAAAATATCTAGAAATATTTGGGATTCTCTTGCGTGATATAAAATTTTAATAGAATATAAGGTGCTCCATATTTATTGACCTTAAATAATGAGTTGTATGATCACACTCTTATCAAGTTTTATTGAGATGTGTCTATCTCTTTGTTCTTCCATATTCATATGATAAACATATCTTCTAATTTTTTATATCTTTTTCGAATGTGAAATGGTTATTAATATTTCGCTATTATATTAATTTTTATGTTAATTTACTAAATTCGGTTAACCTGAAAGTGTACGTACATCAACGAAAAATTATTGTCGGATGACTAAAAAATTAACTATTATGTGTTACTAATAGAATTCTCATAAAAATATTTTAATCGATAATATATTTGTCAATTTTTTATATTTTTACTAAATATATATTTACTTATCAAATATTTAGCAAAGATTGAAATAATATTTAAGTAACAAAACGTCCGAAAACTCGAAAAACCCGATAAAATCGAACCAATCCAAATCGATATAGTTGGTTTGGTTTGATTTTGATAAAAATCAAAATCGAACCAAACCGGTCCATATACACCCCTACTACAAATTGTCAAATTTGTTAGAGTGGATTCTTGATAACTCTCAAATCTAGTAACACAAGAATTAAGTACCAAATACCAATTAATTAGTAACCGAGGTAAAACTATAACTCAAAACAATTATCACCCAAGTGATGAAATCAAAACTTCCAAACTCACTTTATCTTAATTCGACAAATCGTAGTAAGTCATTTAATTCCTTTTCTATTTTATGTTTTTTGACCTACAATGTGTGACTAGCTTAATGCCCAATTAAAGAAAAAAATTATTACTCAATTTTGCATCTTATTCCGTTTTAAGATTTTTAACTAAGAAGCATGAATTTTTTTTCTTGTTTTCTATATTCAATGGATTGACTTTGATGTGGACAGCTGTGGTTCATCTAAGCCCTAATTAAAGGGTATCATGAAATGGAAGATACATTATTCCAACCTTAAAAGAGTATAGGAGGAAAATAATCTCTCTTTTTTTTTTCTTTTTTCTTTTAATGGTATTCATATCTCACTAGTTTAATTAATTCAGATTCGCGTCGTATAAAATTTATTTAAAGAGTAATCGCTCCAAAAAGACTTCTCCATTCTTAGTTCTCGAATACGAGGTCTCTTGTTAACATCATATCCATTTGGTAGTCAGAGTAAAAGAATCCCATTACTAGTATTAATTGTTCCTTCCTACTTCTTAATTAGCTCAGGTGCTTCTCATATAAGCTTGTATCAATGAGGGTCTATACCTCCACTTAATTAAAGGAGAAATGATTAGTTAATAATAATCACCCACTATAATCACTTTTTAGTATAATATCATGAATTGTTTAGGTTCATAATACCAACTATTGCTCACTTTTTCATACTTCATTGGATAGTTCCAGGCAGATAGCACCCAACAAGGTGGTATGCTCCACTTTCTTCACTCAATCCTTATACTATGTTTGAGCATTATTATACATAGGAAAATGCACGTTAATCCTTTGCTTTTGGCTTCACTTTTTCCTTTATGTCTTTTCCATTTCGTGTAAGAACATCCCTTTTATCTTATGTTGCATGTACTCTAACAATTATTTGTACGTTGATTTTGCACGTAAGCATTACAGAGACTAATTTATGCATGTAGCAATTGGTCCAAAGATAATGTTGGTTTCCGGATTCATTTTGCATATTTGTGTATCAATGTGTCTCTTTCGTTCTATATCTGGTATTCGTGATATCGGTATTTTTACTTTTTTCTTTTTATTTGACTGTGTCTGTGACATCTATAATATCTTGTTTAAATTATATTTAGTTAGACTTGTCTGCTTATATCTGTCCCTGTCTTTCTCTTCAGTGTTATAGCCAATACATAGTTTGCCCCTGCTTAGTCGGATCCCATATTAGCACCTTGTGTACCTGTATGTTTCTGTTTCGTCTACTCCTTTTTAGTCTATCCTTTTGCAGCTTTGTGCTGGTCTAGTGGACACGCGGAGCTATGATAGAGTGAGGGCATGTCCTCGGGGAAGGGGGAGGGGAGGATGGTAGGGGGTAAGGCACCTTCTATGTTGAGAATGGGGTCATGGAACATAGGGACTCTAACGGGGAAGTACATAGAGTTAGCAAAGATTCTCTATAAGAGGAAGATTAACATAGCTTGTGTCCAGGAGACAAGATGGGTGGGGAACAGGGCTCGGGAGGCGGATGGGTTTAAGTTGTGGTATTCAGGGAGGGTGAGAAAAGAACGGGGTAGGCATTTTAGTTGATAAGGAGCTAAGGGAGCTAGTGATTGAGGTTAAGAGGGTGAATGACAGGTTGATGTCCATTAAGATAGTCGTGGGAGGGTATATTCTGAACATAGTTAGTTCTTACGTGCTTCAGGTGGGTTTGGACGAGGAGGTTAAAAGACGCTTCTGGGAAGATTTGGATGGGTTGGTGTGGGGTATACCGTCCACTAAGAAGCTTATTATAGGGGATAATATTAACGGCCACATTGGGAGGTCACCTGGGGGATATGACGGTGTGTATGGTGGCTTCAGTTTTGGAGATAGAAACGGAGGAGGTACTTCGCTGTTGGAGTACGCTAAAGCTTTTGAGCTGGTGATCGCTAACTCGTGTTACCCGAAGAAGGCGGAGCACCTGATAACTTTTCGGAGTACGGTGGACAAGATCCAGATTGATTATCTACTCCGAAAATGTGATAGAGGTTTATGCACGGGTTGCAAGGTCATCCCGAGTGAGAATATTACGACCTAACATATACTTTTTATTATGGACTTAGAGATCATGTGGACGAGGAAAAAGAGGGCTATGTCTAGTATACCTAGGGTCAGGTGGAGTGCATTGAATAAGGACAAGTCCCAGGAGTTGGGGGAGAAGTTGCTAGCTATGGGGGCCTAGAGGAGTAGTGGAGATGCGAGTTATATGTGGTCTATGACAACAAATTATATTATTGAGGCGGCGAGAGAGGTGTTAGGGGTCTCAAAGGGTTTTTTTGGTGGCCGTAAAGGGGACTAGTGGTGGAACGAAGAGGTTCAAAGGAAAGTCGAAGCCAAGAAAGCCGCATAATTGAAGCTAGTAAAGAGTAACGATGAGGGACAGAAGAGTGCTAACAGGGAGTGGTATAAGAAGGCTAGGAAGGAGGCGAAGTTGGCGGTTATTGCGGCTAAGACCGTGGCGTTTAGTCGTTTATATGAAGAAATTGGGGATAAAGGCGGGGACAAGAAGTTGTACAGGCTAACGAAGGTAAGGGAGAGGAAGACCCGGGATCTGGACCAAGTGAGATGCATAAAAGATGAAGAGGGAAGAGTTTTATTGGACGGGGCCCAAATTAGGCAGAGATGACAATCTTACTTTCATAGACCCTTGAATGAAGAGGAAGATAGGGCCATTGTGCTGGGAGAGTTGGAGTACTCGGAGCGGCAGTGAGATTTTGGGTACTGTAGACATATACGAGTGGGGGAGGTTGTAGGGGCTATGTGCAGGATGAGTCGCGGTAGAGCGACTGGCCAGATGAGATCCTAGTGAAATTTTAGAAGAGCGTGGGTTAGGAGTTTGGAATGGCTTTCTAGGTTGTTTAACGTCATTTTTAGGAGAAATAAGATGTTTGAGGAGTGGAGGTGGAGTACGATGATCCCGTTGTACAAGAACAAGGGGGATGTCCAAAACTGCAACAAATTAGGGGTATCAAGTTGTTAAGCCATACGATAAAAGTGTGGGAGAGGGTGATTGAAGGGAGGTTGAGGAGGTGTGTCCATTTCCGAGAACCAGTTTGGTTTTATGCCGGGACGGTTGACTACTGAGGCCATTCACATTGTGAGGAGATTGGTGGAGTAGTATAGGGTGGTGAAGAAGGATTTGTATATGGTGTTCATTGACCTGGAAAAAGCCTATGACAAAGTTTTTTCACACCCATTTTTTAACCTCACTAATCCCTCTATTAAATAATAAAACTATTTGTAAAGCTCAAAATGGTTTTTTGAAATTGAAAAGTGACAAAATGATTATTTAAAAGGGATTAACTCAGAGTCGTCACCTGACATTTAGTTTCGGTGTGTCAGGTCACCGTTCTTTTAAAAAAAATAACAATTTCTCTTCAAAACACATTCGACTCTTAAACCAGTTTGCACCAGAGATTCGAGATAAGGGGGTTCATTTGACTCAGGGAGAAGGTGTTAGGCATTTCCTGAGTCCCGTGAAAATCACGGTTGTGTACATGATCCAGTTGGCTTTTAAAATATTCAAATTGAGGTTAAACCACAGAGAAAGAAAAGTAAACACAAGAAAGGATGGAGGTCGTTCCCACCTAATAAAAGAAAATAGAAAAAAGAAAAGAAAAGTAAAATCCTAAATACTAATATATATATTATACTTTTCCACAAGGTTCGTCACGGTCTCCAAATACATGATACTACGGGGCATACCCTGAATAAAAATATATACAATATCTATGGATCATTATCCTGAATATGAACCAAAGGGAACGACCTCTCACCTCTAAATAAATTAAAACACAAACATCCTAAAGGTTTGCCTACCTAATGTTAACGAACCTAAGCATACAACTATCGACCCTAAATAGATAAAAATAGAAATCAAAGTTAGAGAATTATGTTATGTCCAAAACCCTATGCTTGTTTCTTTTAGAGACCAATCACGCAACCTATTAAGTAGCACATATTCCAGATGTCCAAATCATGTTTCTTTAATTTACTATTTAAATTTCATACTGGTAACGTCAATTTTAAGATCAAACACGTAGAAACAATTCAATAGGACATATGCACGTTAATTTAAGGTAGAAAAATAAAGCAACAAATAAAATATTCACAAGAACTAATTAAATTGCAGATTGGAGAAGTCAGCGAAGTAGAAACGGACCTTGAAAGATGAATATTCACCCCTTGTTATGTAAAACAAAAGCAAAGTTCCAAAACAACAATATTCCAATGAACAATTGACGGGAACCTCGATCCGGCGACAGAAAGCGATGAAACTTGAATGGGAAACTCAGACCCGAACCCCTAACCGCAACCTCACTTAAGTTGAACTCCATGATTGAAATCAAAATCAACAAGAAGAAGCTGATTTGGGGAAATTGGGAGCGGCAGAGGTGTGATGGGGTCTGGTGTGTGCCGCTGGTTGGTTCCAGGTAAGTGTGGGTGTGATAGATGTTTTTTGGAGAGGAGGCAGGTGGTGGTGAAGAAGGGGGAGTGGGCAGTTGTTGCCAGTCTTAGGTGGGGTGCTGCTCTTTCGCTTTCTTCTTAGGGTTCCTAGGGTGACCTAATGAGCTTTTATATTAAGGGTTGGGGAATATATGCCATTGGATGGAGAAGAATAAAGGGTTGGGATTTAATTAAAAGGTTTAAAGGGTTAAAGGTTCATGGGGCGGGTCAGGTGGATTGGGCTCAAGGGTTAGGGATGTTCAGTTGCTGAGTTGAAGGGTTCTGGATTTAGATTTAGGGCCCTTTAACTCTACAAATCTTGCAAATTGGCTAAAATACTTATTTCTTTTCTAAAATAACATACCTTAAAAATGTGAAGTCAATCCTAATTAATTAAAGTAAATATATTATGACATGCAACTATTTTTTGGTATTTTTCAAGATTATATAAAAATAAAAGTAGAGAAAAATAAGAATCCTAGTAAAATAGTATGACTATAAAAATATTAATGGAACTATTTTTTTTTGTATTTTTTAAAAGATCATACTAAATAAAAAATAGATAAAAATAGGTGAAAATAGTATTAATACATAAATTACTAATTAACTTTAAAATGAAAATGAAAATATTTTTAAGTTTTTAAATTGTAATCTGAAGTAAAAATTGACTAAAACTCCATAAAAACTAAAGTTTAAGTTAAATAAATATTTTAAACACTAAAAATAGCTCAAAACGTGATGGGTCAATAACTACGTGCTTACAACTGCCCCTCTTTGCTTGGAAACACGAAGTGTTTTTGAGCAAAGAATCAAGTAAGCGACGTAATTGATTTCTGACCCGACACTTATTCAAAACGAAACGAAGATGGACAAAAGATTACGACTGAGCCCTAGTATCTGAGCTGCCTAGAAATCCTTGGCTATAAAGGAATCAGGTCACGTGTAGTTCAGAAGTGAGAAAAGCGATGGAGTATACCGAGGTGAATAGCCGATTGAGGTGCCGACGAGGTTCCTTCCATTACATAAAAATTAAAAGAAAAATTATAGCAAAAATAAAAGAAAAATACAAGATCCCATCTACTTCTTGTCTCGAATTTTCCTTGAATCTCCACTTGATCCCTCAACATGAAACTGAAAATTCACCCTATTCTTCAGGTGGGTATCCTGCTGAAATTTGAAGAAAGCTGGAAGTTGGCCCTGTTCTTCAGGCGGGCATCCTACTGCTTGCACTTGAAATAAACTCAAACTTGGAGTAGACTTGAGCTTGCAAACCTTGTCCTTCAGGCGGCTCGTGCTACTTCTGATTTGACTTGAAAAAAAACTGGAGGTTAACCCTATTCTTCAGGAGGGATCCTGCTGCCTCTAACTTGAACTTGAAAACTAAAAATTGATCATGTTCTTCAGGCGGGCTCCTGATGCTTCTCTAACTTGAACTTGAAAACTGACGGTTGACCTTGTTTATCAGGCGGACTCCTGGTGCTTCTCTAACTTGAGCTTGAAAATTGAAAGTTGACCCTGTTCTTCAGACGGGCTCCTGATGCCTCTCTGACTTGAACTTGTAAACTGAAAGTTGACCCTGTTCTTCAGGGGGGCTCCTGATGCTTCTCTAACTTGAACTTGAAAACTGAACGTTACCATTGTTCTTCAGGCGGGCTCCTGATGCCTCCCTAACTTGAACTTGAAAACTGAATGTTGACCCTGTTCTTCAGGCGGGCTCCTGATGCCTCTCTGATTTGAACTTGAAAAATGAAAGTTGAACCTGTTCTTCAGGCGGGCTCCTGATGCCTCCCTGACTTGAACTCAAAACCGATTTCTGAAATATTGACCCTCGTTCTCCAGGTGGGTGCCTACAATCAAAACAAACAAAACAAATAAAACTTTCTGCCTCAGTTTGCTCTAGAAAGATTTGTGAGTTGTTAGCAAAACTATAAATCACCTATGCTATTGATGAAGGATGCAATGATGAGAGTAAAATTAAATACTCGACTAGGATGTGCGATTCCTGTGAGATCGAGCTTAAGGAAAACTATAAACCGAGCTTGATTAAACTAAAAATTGACCCTATTGTCTAGGCGGGACCCCTGAATTCAAGAAAAACTAGAGATTAAAACTTAAGGAAACTAACAATTGACTCTATTCTCCAGGCGCGGCCCCTGAACTTAAGAAAACTAAAGACTAACAACTGGAGAAAACTAAAAACTGAACCTATTCTCCAGGCGGGACTCCTGAACATAAGGAAAACTAAAGATTATAAACTTAGGAAGACTAGAAATTACCCTATTTTCCGGGAGGGACTCCTGAACTTAAGGAAAACTAAGACTTACATCTTAAGAAAAATTAAAAAACTGACCCTATTCTCCAGGCACGACCCCTGAACTTATGGAAACTAAGGACTATCAACTTAAGAGAATTAAAACTGACACTAGTTTTCAGGCGGGACCCGTGAACTTAAGGAAAACTAAAGATTAACGACTTAAGAAAACTAAAATCCTATTTTACAGGCGGGATACCTGAACTTAAGGAAAACTAAAGCTAACAACTTAAGAAAATTAAAACTGACCCTATTTTCAAGCGGGACCCCTAGACTTAAGGAAAACTAAAGATTAACGACTTAAGGAAACTAAAGCTGACCTTATTTTCCAGGCGGGACCCTTGAGCTTAAGGAAAACTAAAACTAACAACTTAAGAAAATTAAAACTGACCCTCAGGCGGGACCCCTAAACTTAAGGAAAACTAAAAATAAAAATAAAAAAAATTAAAACTGACTATATTTTTCAGGCGGGACCCTTGAACTTAAGGAAAACTAAGGAAACTAAAAACTGACCCTATTTTCCAGGCGGGACCCCTTAACTTAAGGAAAACTAAAACTAACAACTTAAGAAAATTAAAACTGACCCTATTTTCCAGGCGGGACCCCTGAGCTTAAGGAAAACTAAACTAACAACTTAAGAAAATTATAACTGACCATATTTTCTAGGCGGGACCTCGGAAATTAGGGAAAACTAAAGATTATCGACTTAAGAAAACTAAAAACTGACCCTATTTTCCAGGCGGGGCCCCTGAACTTAAGAAAACTAAAACTAAAACTAAAAACTTAAGAAAATTAAAAATTGACCCTATTTTCCAGGCGGGACCCCTGAACTGAAGGAAAACAAAAGATTCTTCCCAACTAGGGGGATGTCTAGGAAGTATAGTTCTTCTCAACTAGGGAAAATTCTTGAGAGGTGATGATCTTCTTAACTAGGGGGATGCCTAGGAGGTAAAAAAATATTCTCAAACAACCTTTTTGCTGACAAAATTGGGCATAACACCTGAAAGGTTCAAGCTTCCAAGCTTTTATTTGGACACAGTCTTCGTCCCTGTTTCAAACAAAGAAAACTTGTGAGTTTAAAATGTGGTGGTTGTTTTGTTTCCTTGACTTTGAGGGCGATTTCTCCCGTACTTGCCATGATTAACCTTGGTTTCGACTCGGAAGTCCTTGCTTATTATTGGCTAACCACCTTTCTGTCAAACCTTACCACCGAAAACTCCTCTGATCTTTTCGAGCCCTATACCTTTATCTGTTGCATTTTTCTCATGAATTGACATTTCTAAACCTTTGCATTCACATGAATCCCAAAGCATGTTAAATGAAAAGCTTCTAGCAAATTTTGAAATCATTTCTCACTTGTTTTGACCAACGGACTCAAAAAGATGACTTAAACAAAGCAAGAGGAACATAGTAAGGAGACAATGGAAAGAGATGATATCTAACATAAAAATTACAAAGTAGAAACTTATCAGATGTGGATACCAACTCTAATGGCCATGACATGCACTTTCGATTAAGTGGCCTAATCTGTCCAATAAGTCTAATTTTTCAATTCTTGTCGTACCCTCAACCTTTGGAACTGGCTTCAACTTTCCAATTGTCCTATTAGATTCACGATCCTCATTCGACTTATGGTGCCACAAAGGTTTTCACCATTAAGCCTCTCTCTTTTCGTACTTTATCTCAACTCATTATCGCCTTATGGTGCCCGTGAAGGTTTTCACCAATAAGACTCTCTCATTTATTCTTTTCTTTTCATTTCCTCTGGTTCCGCAAATGACAAGGTATTAACCATGGTAAAAATATCATATGTTCCTTGCATGTCTAACTCAGCACTCTTAAAGATTATCTGGGAGGTCTTTTCTGGACTGTAATGTGGCTTTTGGACAGAGCTAAAAAGAAAGGATATTATAAAGGCTCAAAATAACTAAGACAACGAGGTTAATTTATTTACAACTTTTGGAATTCATTCTAAAACTTTGCCCCAATTTCTAAAACAAGAGAATTTGATTCTTTTTTTTTTGTGAGATGGAATTTCTAAGAAAAACTGGCCCCCTCTTGACTTATTATGAAACATTTTATTTGGTGTGACATCCCGTAAGGTTGCCTACGTATCTTGTGGTGACAAGAATCAGGTCAAACGTAGTTCAAAAGACTACTCTTTGTTGCTGCCGTTTTCTTTTTCTCTTCTTTTTTCTTTTTGTTTCTTTTGGAATGAAGTTTCCAAAACAAACCTTATGGGGCATGATTTTTCTTTTAATGACTCTAGCTCGATTCCAAAAGAAGGCAGGTCAAGAAAATTAACATAGGCTCAAAAAGGGGTACCAAATGGTATAAAGTGTTTGGGTAGCTGGAAGAGAGCCTCCCAATCCCTAAAAATGCCAAGTACAACACATGCAATTTGAGGGTGAAAAAGAAAGATCATGCACAATATTTCTTTTGCAGCTTCGTCATTGATATCACTGATATGCCTTCCACTTTTCTTTAGTGCCTTGTCAAGTATAGAACTCTCGTTGGGTGATTTCTTCTTCGCAATGGATACCCTCCGTCTGTTTGGAGAAAATTCCCTTGGCTTTCTCTTGTTACTTGAGATGCACTTGAACTCAAAGTTGCTCGCTTCAAATTGTCTGGAACGCACTCTCTTGTAACAAATTCTTGTTGTCCTATTAACTTCCCAAACTATCTGCCCCAGCATCACACATTTCAGGCTTTAAATGATCTCAAAATGTCCAAATCTTTACTTATTTCCCTCAAATGTACCTATCATCTTCAAACCTTGTTTCATTGTTTCATGATTAGACTAACTTTTAAGACCAGGCTGAGAAATCCACGTGCATGTCATGTCACTACAATCACCATGAAAAGAACTATAAAAGGAAAAGATAACTAAACAAAAACTTACTAGAAATAACAGAAAACAGGAGATTGCGTTGGACATACAGTGGAAGGGTTTGAACAACAAAACAAGCAAAATAAACTTGGGTTACAACCCTGGAACAATCCTAGATAACACTAGATGAGTTACTACGACTAAACGAACTAGGCAAAATAAAAGGAAGAAGGGTTTGAGTCATAAGACAATATCCGAATTACAACCGTGAAATAACCTGGACAACAGAAATGACAACAAAATAAACCACCTACGCTCCTCCCTGGCTAGACAAGAAAAGAGTGTCTTTTCAATTTCCAAGCTCGACATCTTAGACACTGAGTCGCACATCGACATTACTAGAACCTTCACAAGTCTCCATCACATTGACCTCAGCAGATTGCTTTTGGGTCCTCTTTGCCAACTCGTACTTAAGATCAACTTCTAGAACCGAGACTGATAGCGCTCAAAATTTCGCGGCAAGTGGCCCTCCAAGGATTCAGAAGAGTTCTCATATTCTTTTTCAATACAAATCATGCCCACCATATACGTCTCATTATGAACAGGCAATGAACTTTGGTTAGTGTCTGCTGCACCTGGATTCTGCACGGTAATGTCATATGTATCAATAAGCATCTGGAATGCTCTTTTCAAATGCCAACACTTTTCTATACTATGCCCCATGGCATTAGAGAAATATGCGCACCTTTGAGAATAATCAAAATTCTTTTCTACGGGTTTCAGAATTTTTATCTGAATCGGCTTCAACATGTCCAATTGCCTCAGCCTTTGGAACAGAATGGCATATGATTCTCCAATAGGAATGAATGGTTTTTCGCTTTGCTACTACCTTTTCAGTTTGTAATCCGTCCTCGGTTAGAACCTCTTGCAGGTAGGTGGTTGATATGCTTGTATATGTGGGTAAGACATTTGTGAAAGTGGTGCAGGCCATTGCGGGTCTTGATGAGGTGGAGCATATGGCATTGCATTGTGGACAGAGTATTGGAAATGTGAGGAATGACTTTGGGGATTTTGTGGAGAGAAGTAGCATCGGGGAGAATTATCTGGAGTATAAAGATATTCATGGGGTAGATATTGAGGCTAAAAGTGTTGAGCAGGAACGCCTATTGGATCTTGTCGTTGGCGGGGCTCAACGACATCTTTTCTATTTCTCCTTCCTCCCCCAAACTTACTGAGATGTTCTGAATGTCTTCTATAGTATCTTTCAATGCAGAATAGCTCATGAATTTTTCCTGACTTGATTCCTTGCTCTACCATCTCCCCCATTTTTACCACATCATTGAAAGGTTTACCAAAAGCCGGAATCAAATGATTGAAGTAAGTGGGTCCCTGAGCCTGTAGGAAAATCTTAACCATTTCTTCTTCATTGATCGAGGGACTGAACCGAGCAACTTGTTCCCTCCATTTGAGCCCAAACTCCCTAAAAATTTCCTCGGGTTTCTTTTCCATTTAGATAGGGAGGAGCGGTGTGGGATAATATTTATATTATACTGAAGTGTCGAACAAAATCTTGAGCCATGTCACCCCGCATGCCACTTACTGACATCTTGACGAGTATACCATTCCAAGGATGCCCCACTCAAGCTCTCACTGAAATATGCCATCAACAATTCATCTTTCCCGCCAACACTTCTCATTTCGCTGCAATAACTCCTCAGATGGGCTACTGGATTTCCACGCCTGCCATGCAAGTTAAACTTTGGCATTTTAAACCCCGCGGGAAGGTGAACATCAGGGAACATACACCATTCATTTTAAGACATGTTAATCTGATTTCCCATCCCTTGCATGTTCTTTAAAGACTGTTCTATGCCTTTCAGCTTTCTGGATATATCATCCCGCCCTTCTTTTCCTGCGGACTTCTCATTTTCAACATAAGGCTCATTCTGAGGGTTACGATTATATGAGTCTAGGACCTGGTGGACCAACTCTAGGGGGTAGTATTGGGCATCATGAGGTTTGAACTGGTGTTCACCGTTGGACCTGAGGAGAGGTTGTTGAGAAGTTGTGATGGTGGGAATAGTGGACATGACAGGAGGGCTATTTTTGGGGAATGTAGCTGGAGGACGAGCAATGGATCTACTAGGGAGGTTGGGAAAGCTATGATAAGCGGGAAAATCAGGAGAATATGGTGGATCATCTGACACTATGACTGGGGCTTAGGTGAGGGTAGCATCTAGGAAGCTAGGTGGTGGAGGGGGTGGTGCCTTCCCAGCCATCCAAGCATGGTACATATCCGCTATGTGTTGTCTTATAATTCTTAACTCATCAACCAACCCAGTGTCCTATTCAACCGATTGCTTTCGGGTACCAGTATCAACCAATTCAACTCCATTATCGTCTGTCATTGCCTTTCGAATTTATGTGTTAGGAAAGAGTTACCAGTTTAAGAATCACAAACCAACCACCCTTCTATAATAATGAATATAACAAAGAGGAACAAAATGAACTCATCACGTTAGCATTAGGGCCTTTAACAGCAAATAGTATCATATTATATGCAGTGCACCTAGTCACAATTATCAGTTCTAAAATGACTTCGAGAGTACGAAGGTCATCTTGGCATCATCCCAATTTTACTCTCCTGGACCTTTTCCTCTTCTTTTTTTTCCTTTCTAGCACTCCTTGGTTT
The DNA here is from genome assembly GCA_005239505.1 of Nicotiana paniculata. Taxonomy (NCBI): domain Eukaryota; kingdom Viridiplantae; phylum Streptophyta; class Magnoliopsida; order Solanales; family Solanaceae; genus Nicotiana; species Nicotiana paniculata. Next base: position 50,116 of record ML364856.1, on the reverse strand, counting down.
TTCATTTTCTTCCCCCTCTTTTCTTTCTGATTATCGCTTTTTTCTTGCATCCCGCAGTTTCCTCTCATTTTTCACATCCCACAACTTTATCTTCTTCTTTTTTATGAAAATGATTCGATCGAACCCGATGTAGGTTGCCTATATATCATGTTCCACATGAATCAGATCAAGCGTAGTTCTGGAAAAGTAATGAAAAAAATAAACTAAAAAATAAAATCTTTTTGGATTTTCCATTTATAACTTGTTCTTTGCTTTTTTTTTGGTTTTCGAATATAGAATCGGAAGTATGATAACAAAAGACTCGATAGACTCATCTAGACTATGACAGACTCTGACACCATCTAAAAGACTCAGTACTACTGGATAGGACTAGAAAGTAAAAGACAACATAAAAAAACAAGAGTCAAAACACAAAATATTCCCTCAAACAAGCTCCCAAATGTGATGGTCCTGGGGTATATGTCATGCTCAAGCTCTGGTACATGGATCCATACCTGAATGAGAAAAATAATACCAAGTAGATTTAGTAACTCGAGACACTATGTGACGCCACAACACCTCCTATTGGACACATGCAAGACATGTCTGTACTATTTTTCCAAAATAATTTACGTGGCCAAGGGTGGCTATTAATGCAAACTCAACAAAGGTGGCCTCAAAGACATGTAAATACCTCACTAAAACTTATTTGGCTTCAAACTCCCAATAATTATGGCCCTAGAAATTACTTCGCAAAAATGACCCATTTTGCAAAAATGACTGATGTGGCCAAATGCGGCTAGACATGCAAATTCAACAAGGACGTGCCTAAAAGTAATATGACACCTAATTGTGGACTCAATATTCTAAGATATGGGTCACTGAACCAATTTTTCAAAAATGGCCCCATTTTGCAAGAACAACTAATGTGGGCCAAAAGTGACTAGACATGCAAATTCAACAAGGACGGACCTTAAATTAAGGAGACAACTAATTGTGGATTCGAGACTCTCCGGACAAGGTTCAACAAACCAATTTGTGATAATAGCCCTATTTTGCAAAAGGCCGATTTGGCCAAAAGTGGATAGATATCTAAGATTTGGCTACGACCCCCGAAGCCAAGAACTTAAGATTCACTAGGAAGACCGAACCCTATGTGAGATGCATACGTATCCCGTCCTAAAAGACGAGAATCAGGTATGTGTAGTTCAGAAAAACTGGACACGAGAGAGAATTTCTTTAAAAAAATAACAAATTTGGAGAAAACATATTTTTTGTCTTTTTTTAAAAAAAATGATGGGAAAGTGCAAAATCTTTTTGAATTTTTCATTTTTATTTTTTTTGGTTTTTTTCTTGAAAAAAAGTGAAAGAAAAATATAACTGGACCCTACTTGCTTCATTTTTATACTTCACCCTCTTTTCTTTCTCATTCACCCTCAAACCATCATTGGTCTGTCAAATTACCCCTTTACCCTTAAAGAATGCATCATGTAGCACATGTGGTTGATTAAATGTCGTGTTGGGCCACATATCCATTTTGACATAAAGGCTGGCCTAAGTTTGGGGTTCACTAGACAAGGCAATTCGGAGGAGCGTATGGTCGATGGTGGCTGCTCAAGCTTTCCACCCACTCTATACGTCTGACGTCCCCCCTCCTAAAATAAGGGTGACTCAACAAGGATTTCGTGTATGCGATGCGTATTACGAGACTTGTTGCAAAAAGAATTGACCGGGTAATGCATATGATGACAATTATAAAGCAGTAACACATAAAGAAAAAACTGTAAACACATAAACAACTAGCAAATAATAAAATTACATAAACAAAATAAAAATCACATAAATTAAATAAAAATATAAAAAACTCAACCGAATATTCTAAAAAGCCAACAAGATCAAGTGTCAGCTCGAACCTGCAACTCCCCAGCAGAGTCGCCAAAGCTGTCACACCCATTTTTTAACCTCACTAATCCCTCTATTAAATAATAAAACGATCTGTAAAGTTCAAAAGGGTTTTTCGAAATTGAAAAGTGACAAAATGATTGTTTAAAAGGGATTAACTCAGAGTCGCCACCTGACATTTGGTTTCGGTGTGCCAGGTCACCATTTTTAAAAAAAAAAAAAATAATTTTCCTTCAAAACACATTCAACTCTTAAACCAGTTTGCACCATAGATTCAAGGTAAGGGGGATCATTTGACTCGGGGAGAAGGTGTTAGGCACTTCCTGAGTCCCGTGAAAATCACGGTTGCGTACATGATCCAGTTGGCTTTTAAAATATTCAAATTGAGGTTAAAACACAGAGAAAGTAAAGTAAACACAAGAAAGGATCGAGGTCGTTCCCACCTAATAAAAGAAAAAAGAAAAGTAAATTAAAATCCTAAATACTAATATATATACTATACTTTTCCACGAGGTTCTTCACGGCCTCCAAATACATGATACTACGGGACATACCCCGGATAAAAATATATAACAAAGTCTACGGGGCATTCCTTTGAATATGAACTAAAGGGAACGACCTCTCACCTCTAAAGAAATTAAAACACAAACGTCCTAAAGGTTTTCCTACCCAATGTTAACGAACCTACGCATACAACTATCGACCCCAAATAGATAAAAATAGAAATCAAATTTAGAGAGTTATGTTCTGTCCAAAACCCCATGCTTATTTCTTTTAGACACCAATCCTGCAACCCATTAAGTAGCACACATTCCAGATGTCCAAATCATATTGCTTTAATTTACTGTTTAAATTTCATACTGGTAACTTCGATTTTAAGATCAAACACGAAGAAACAATTCAATAGGACATATGCACATTAATTTAAGGTAGACAAATAAAGAAACTAATCAAATATTCACAAGAACTAATTAAATTGCAGATTGGAGAAGTTAGCAAAGAAAAACGGACTTGAAAGATGAATATTCACTCTTTGTTATGTAAAACAAAAGCAAAGTTCCAAAACAACAATATTCCGACGAACAATTGACGGGAACCTCTATCCGGTGACAGAAATAGATGAAACTTGAACGGAAAACTCAGAACCGAACCCCGAATCGCAACCTCGCTTTAGTTGAACTCCATGATTGAAACTGAAATCAGCAGGAAGAAGCCGATTTTGGGAAATAGGGAGCGATAGAGGTGCGCTGGGGTATGGTGTGTGCCGATGGTTGGTTCTAGGGAGGTGTGGGTGCGTCAGATGTGTTTTTGGAGAGGAGGCCGGTGGTGGTGAAAAAGGGTAAGCGGGCCGCTGTTCCCAGTCTTGGGTGGGGTGCTGCTCTTTCTCTCTCTTCTTAGGGTTCCTAGGGTGACCTAATGAGCTTTTATATTAAGGGTTGGGGGAATATAGGCCATTGGATGGAGAAGAATAAAGGTTTGGGATTTAACTAAATGGTTTGATGGGTTAAAGGGTCATGGGGTGGGTCAGGTGGATTGGGCTCAAGGGTTAGGGATATTGGGCTGCTGAGTTAAAGGCTTTTGGATTTAGATTTGGGGCCCTTTAACTCTACAAGTCTTGCAAATTGGCTAAAATACTAATTTCTTTTATAAAATAGCATACCATAAAATTGTGAAATCAATCCTAATTAATTAAAGCAAATATATTATGACATGAAACTATTTTTTGGCATCTTTAAAGATTATATAAAAATAAAAGTAGAGAAAAATAAGAATCCTAGAGAGAGGTTCTATGGAGATGTTTGGAGGCTAGAGGAGTGCCTGTAGCGTATATTAGAGTGATTCAGGACATGTATGATCGAGCTGAGACACGGGTTAGGACAGCAGGAGAAGACTCTGATTCTTTTACGGTTGCGATGGGGTAGCATCAAGGATCAACATTTAGCCCGTTTTTATTTTCCCTGGCGATGGATTCTTTGACGCGTCACATTCTAGGGGAGTGCCTTGGTGCTTGTTAATTGTGGATGACATAGTCCTGATCGATGAGACGCGAGGTGGAGTTAATGAGAGGCTGGAGGTTTGGAGACAGATCCTGGAGTCTAAGGGTTTCAAGTTGAGCAGGACCAAGACAGAATACTTGGAGTGCAAGTTCAGCGGTGTTACCCAGGAGGCGAACCGGATGTGAGACTCGATACGCAAGTAATTTCCAGGAGAGAGAGTTTTAAGTATCTGGGATCTATAATTCAGAATGGTGGGGGGATAGATGGGGATGTCACACATTGTATCGAAGCAGAGTGGATGAAGTAGAGGTTGTCTTCTAGTGTCTTGTGTGATAAGAATGTGTCATTGAGACTTAGTTCTACAAGGTAGTAGTTAGACCAACTATATTGTATAGGGCAGAGTCTTGACCAGTAAAAAAACTCTCATGTCCAGTAGATGAAAGTAGCGAAAATGAGGATGTTGAGATGGATGTGTGGGCATACTAGGTTGGATAAAATTAGGAATGAAGTTATTCGGGGCAAGGTGGGAGTGGCTCCTGTGGAGGCAAAAATGTGTGAGGCAAGGTTGAGATGGTTCGGGCATGTTAAGAGGGGAAGCACAGATGTCCCTGTCAGGAGATGTGAGAGGTTGGCCTTGGGAGGTGAGAGGAGGGGTATAGGTAGGCCAAAGACGTCTTGGGGAGAGGTGATCAGGTGGGACATGTTGTATAGGGCAGACCGACTATATTGTATAGGGCAGAGTGTTGATCAGTAATAAACTCTCATGTCCAGCAGATGAAAGTAGCGAAAATGAGGATGTTGAGATGGATGTGTGGGCATACTAGGTTGGATAGAATTAGGAATGAAGTTATTCGGGACAAGGTGGGAGTGGCTCCTGTGGAGGAAAAAATGTGTGAGGCAAGGTTGAGATGGTTCGGGCATGTTAAGAGGGGAAGTACAGATGTCCCTGTCAGGAGATGTGAGAGGTTGGCCTTGGGAGGTGAAATGAGGGGTATAGGTAGGCCAAAGAAGTCTTGGGGAGAGGTGATCAGGTGGGACATGTCGTAACTTGAGCTAACCGAGGACATGACCCTGGATAGAAGGGTGTGGAGGTTGAAGATTAGGGTAGAAGGTTAGTAGGTAGTCGTGTGTTTCCCTTTGTCTTCTCTAGCTCGATAGTATTAGCTATAGTACGGTACCCTTTTTTCCTTCGTTTGCTATATTTGCATGTCTTGTTCCGTTGTTACTTGTCATCAGTAATTCCGCAGTTTGATAGCAATACTTCGTTCATATTCTCTTTTGCTTCCTTGGAATTAGTTTTCTAAATATGTTATCTTGCAATTACTTGTTATTGGTACCCCCATATTCTCTATGCTATCTTCGATTTAGTTTTCTAATTATTTGTCTTGCCATTACTTGCTATCAGGGCTTCTCTCACCTTCTTTAGCCGAGGGTCTATCAGAAACAGTCTCTCTGTGCTCCCAGGGTAGGGGTAAGGCTGCGTACATCCTACCCTCGCCAGATCCCACTTGTGGGATTATACTGGGTAGTTATTATTGTTGTTGTGTAGCAATGTGTCATTCTTTTTGGTACATACTAATAAGAAAAGTGCGCCATCTAAACTAAAACTCAGGGAGTACTACCTAATATTTGTCGTACTTTAGTTTTCTTATGAACTTGCCATTGTTACTGCTTATTTTCCCATGGCTTCTTCACTAATATGTTTTCTTTTCATCACTGCTGAGTTTATGCTTTGCTTGAGCTGAAGGTCTACCAAAAACAATCTCTTTTGAGCTAGGGGTAAGGTCTGTGTGTACACTATCCTCCACAGACCTCATTTGTAAAATTAAACTGAGTGTTTTGTTGTTGTTGCATTTTGCGTATTTGTGTTCCAATTTAAACTTTAGACATGTTTTGTATATACTGATGGTAGTTATTTTCATGGTTACATTGGATCATAAAACTTCATTGGAGTTCGTTGTCCATATATTTCTTCATTAACAAGTAAACTTCATAGTTCCTTTCAAGTATATCTAGAAAAAGTGTTTTTGATCATCAAAAAATTTAATACTGCTGCGGAATATCGTGGGTTAACTAGCTCACAATCACACACAAAGAAAATAGAGAAGAAAAATCAACACAAAGATTTAACGAGGTTCGGCTAAACCTAATCCTCAGGGCAAAAGCAGAGAGAGTTTTCCACTATGAATGAGAAGAAAAGCATAGTACAATCTATAGAATCCCCAACTATAACCCTTATATATAGATCCCAAATAGTCTCAAACCTATAAGATAAAGGTTTCCCAATTTGATAAGGACTATAGGTTTTCCTCTCCTAAATCTATTAGGACAATGAGTTTTCCTAAACCTATAGGGATTATGGATTTCCTAAAAATACAAGGAAATAATTCAAGCCACAAATAAAAAATCTCCCCCTTGGCTTGAATTCTCTTCATCAAGAGGAACAACATCTCTCTACCTTGCCCTCAGCCCTCGCAAGGGCTCTATCCATTGTCGCACACATCAACCAAGTCTAGGAAACACCTAAACTTATTAAGAGACTCAATCTCTTCAGTCATAACACTAATTTGTCGATTTGGTTCTGTACTCTGAATAGCTTCTGAGTAGCTATAACACTCAAACGCATCAACGGTCTCTGCAACTGCCAAAGAAAATCCCATAGGATTCGTATATCCAAGAAGATCCCCATCAACTACGTTTGCAAATCTTTACGGTCGGTTGATCACTCTCTTCTCTCTGCCTGTTGCAATGCTATATGGTAGTTGTTGCGCAGGTGCATCAACATTATCATCTGGATCAATAGTTGGCACCTCCTCCAGTTCCTCTACTTTAGAACTACTTGGCTGAGCTAGTGGAGATTCAATTTCTAGCTCTATGTGGTCACTGACACCACGATCTGTTTCTGCTATTGCCTTCTCCCTTTATATGTCCAGTGAGGAAGATTCATTAAATGTTACATCTCTACTGATAATTAGACCTGCAGTCTTTTGATCTATGCACCACAACTTATAACCTTTCACTCCAGTTGCATACCCTAGAAATATGCACTTCTTTGCCGTCGGGTCAAGTTTTCCATCCCTCACATGAGCATAAGCAGGATAACCAAATATCCTTAAATTTGAATAATCAGTAGGTGAACTGGACCATACCTCAAAAGGAGTTTTGAACTCAATAGCTGTGGATGGAGATCTGTTGACCAAATAACAAGTTGTATTGATTGCTTCAGCCCAAAATTTTTTGCTAACACATGAGTGTGAAAGCATGCTTCATGCCTTATCACAAAGCGTTCTGTTCATACGTTCTTCAACACCATTTTGTTGTGGTGTTCCGACACAAGTGCGGTGTCTCATTATGCCCTCTCTACTGCAGAAATTATCGAACTCAGAATTGCAAACTTCCAACCCATTGTCAGTTCAAAGACGCTTAACTTTTCTTTCCGTCTGCCTCTCAACCATCGTCTTCCATTTAACAAATGTCGAAAATGCCTCATCTTTTATTTTCAGAAAATACACCCACACCATACTTGAGTAATAATCAATCAAAGTCATAAAATACCTGTCACCATTCTTGGAGGGTACTCTGTTTGGACCCCACAAGTCAGAGTGTATATAATCTGACTTGTCTTTAGTCTTGTGCTCGGCCTTCTTCCTGAACTTTACCCTTGTCTGTTTACCAAACACACACTGCTCACAAAAATTCAAAACTTGATTTTTGTACCCATTCAGCAAATTCTGCTTACTCAACAAAGATAATCCATTATCACTCATATGGCCAAGTCGCAAGTGCCACAACTGAGACTGATTCAGATCACTTTTCCCAAAAGCTACAACAGCTTCCCCTTCGACTACACTGGCTTGAAGATGATACAACTTAGAATGCAGTTTACCCTTCATGAGTACCATAGAGCCTTTACACCTTAAGTATTCCATTCTCGGAGTGAAATTTATACCCTTGATCATCCAAGTCGAAAGAGAAATCAAATTTCTCTTTATCCGAGGAACATGCCAACACTCAATGTTTCTGATAATTCCGTCGAACATTCTCAATTTGATGTTACCAACCCCCTATACTGGTAATGGATTATCATCTCCCATGTAGACAGTCCCACTCATTTTCTTGTAAGTTGCAAACCAATTCTTGTGGGGACACATGTGGAAAGTAGCACCAGAATCAAGAACCCAAGAATTCTACACGTGACTAGAACTCATAGCACAAACTTACCCTACATAGTCACTATCATCAGAATTATTTCCAGTGTCAACAATATTTGCCGAATTATCTATTTTTTGCTTCCCTCTTTTCTCCTTTAGCTTAGGAAAATCTCTCTTGTAGTGACCTTACTCCCCACACTCATAACAATGTTGCTTCCTTGCTCTAGACTTTGATCTGGCGGTTGACTTTTTCATGTTAAAGTCCTTTTGTTGTGTTCTTCCTCTAATCACAATACCCTCGCCCTCGTTTCTACTGTCTGGAAAGCTCTTTTTCAACTCTTTAGATTTTAGTGCCTTACAAACATCTTCTAGTGAAATGCTGTCTTTTCCATATAGCAGCGAATCGGCAAAAGTGTCATAAGATGGTGGTAAAGAACATAATACAATCAAGGCCTGATCCTCACTCTCAATTTTGATATCCACATTCTTCAGGTCCATTATAATTGAATTAAACTCATCAATATGAGTTTTAACAGGTGTACCTTAGTTCATACGAAGATTGTATAACCTCTTTTTCAGGTAGAGGCAGTTTGTCAGTGATTTCTTAGAATACAGATCTTCCAGCTTCTTCCATGTCGTTGCTGTAGAATTTTCTTCAGCAATTTCCCGAAGAACGCTATTTGTAACGCTCATAAAGATCGAACTCAAATCCCTCTCCTTCAGGTCTGCCTTTTTTGTCTCTTTCATCTCTTCAAGAAAATCCTCATCAATTGCCTTCCGTAATCCTTGTAACACCAGGGACGATTTCATCCTAATCTTCCATAGACTGAAACTAGAACCCCCGTAAAATTTCTCTAATTCGTACTTTGTTGATGATGATGAAGACATCTTAACCCTAGATTATATGTATAAACCTGAACCTTGCTCTGATACCAATTGTTGCGGAATATCGTGGGTTAACTAGCACACAATCACGCACAAAGCAAATAGAGAAGAAAAAGCAACACAAAGATTTAACGAGGTTCGGCTAAGCCTAATCCTCTAGGCAAAAGCACAGAGAGTTTTCCACTTTGAATGAGAAGAAAAGCACAGTACAATCTAGAGAATCCCAAGTACAACCCCTATATATAGATCCCAAATAGTCTCAAACCTATAAGAGAAAGGTTTCCTAATTTGACAAGGACTATAGGTTTTCCTTTCCCAAATCTATTAGGACAATGAGTTTTTCTAAACCTATAGGGATTATGAATTTCCTAAAAATACAGGGAAATAGTTTAAGCACAAATAACAAATACAATAATCACTCGAAACAAATATTTTCTCAAAAAGCTAATCTAAAAATACAACAATAAAAAAGTAAAATTTTGAGGATAAAATTATAATGAGGCACTAACTAAAGAGGAAGTAAAAGGCAACCCGGTATTCCAAATTGTACTCTCATGACTAATATATCTTTGTCAACGAATAAAAACTAAAACTAAAAACGTTGAAATATATCCTAGACGACAACTTTTTCCCTAGTTTTACATTTTAAAGAACTTTCTTCTGGATATTTGACATTGACTTTAGTTATTTGATCGTACATCTTTTTACAACTATTTTTTTTTTATCACAAAAATACTTGGTACACTATTAGTTGGCAAAAGACTTGGTACACTATTAGTTGGCAAAAGTTAATTGGAAACTTTATAATAAAATTAAATGGTTATTTTGACAATTATGCCAAGTTTAGATCTATATCTAATGTGCTAGATTCTCTCTAGAATAAATTTTGCATTATTCCCACATGCATTCATAGGCTATTTTGTTTACATATTATTGCAATATTTACATACCTTGATGCAAGACAGGAGACCATTTCGATTGCTTTTTTTTCTTTTCTATTTCCTTTATTTAAAAATTGTAGACGGTCGCAATCGGGCATGGAACGAACTCGAGTTCGAAGATAGAATATTTAGCCTGGAGATCAAGGTGTTCGCTGGAGATCGAGACCGAGCATGACTAACTTCGAGTGAGGTGTGATAACGAAATGGCGAGATATTAGCCACCGTCCGAAGATCTCGGCGAAAATCCCGTAACAGATCGAATCAAGGGGTTATGGACATCAATCATGGGATTTATTTCCGTTATTAGAATTGTATCTTATTTAGGATTCCTCTGTTATACAAAAAGGGGTCTATTTCATTTGTAAGGGCATCATTTTTCAATGAGAAAGAATATACACGCTGCTCTCTATTTCTCTTACTATCCATTATTGTTCATTATTGTTCTTGTTATCCAACCTCGAGACCATTTCGAATCGAGGTCGAAGCATTGCTTGAGCACTGGTTTGGTTTACTTTACTGTTGAATTTATTCGTTTAGTTCATTGTTTATCAATCGGTATTGAATTAGATCATGTATCCTTAAAATCACAATATAAGTTTAATTGTTACTCGAATTTTAGGGTAAACAATTTGGCGCCACCGTGGGGCTAAGAATAATAGTGATTGTTCAGTACTGATTCTGGCAAAACACACTATTTTACGCTTGTTCTTGTCAAGAATTTTTTCTTTCAGGTTAAAACATGTCAAACTCACAAAATGCATCCACACATAGTGACAATGGCTTCGAATTCCACAGGAAAAACGAAAATGTGATTTCTCCAGGAATCGAGGTTCCACAGGTTAATCTCGGAGGATCACCGGTTGTCAACCTAGTCGATATCAGTTCGCACGTTGCTCTAAATGCAGACTTAGGCACAGATCTCGATGGGAGTGTACGCAGAGAAGGCCGATATAATAGACAAGGAATACAGGGCAGAGAAGCCGAAGGAGTCAGTCTCCAAGTTATATTCGAGATGTTTCAGGCTTAGGAAGCCGCCATTGCTCAGTTACAAAATCAACATAGAGCTCCAAATAGGGTCGAGCCGAAAATTACTCGCTGTATCGAGCTAGTGCCGAAATGGTCATAGGACCGAGGATTGTAGGTATTAATAGATGAGGTAGCCCGTCTATTCAACGAGGGCCACCTTCGAGAATTCCTCAGCGATCGAGCTAAGAATCATATCAGGTAAAGGGACGCCAATAGAAAGAATGAACAGGAAGAACCCCAACACGTCATCCATATGATCGTCGGCGGAGTCGACATTCTGCGGGGTCCCATATTCAAATGCACTAAGGTGTCAATCACTAGAGAAAAATGAACCCGAGATCATGTGTACGAAGGCACCTTGTCATTCAATGACGAAGAAGCAGAAGGCATTTCTCAGCCCCACAACGGCGCTCTAGTAATTTCTATCTTATTAAATAAAGTTCAAGTTAAGAATGTTTTAGTGGATCCTGGTAGCTCAGCAAACATCAACCGGTCAAGGGACGAACAGCTCGGCCTACAAGAGCAAATCATACCTGCATCTCGAGTCTTAAACGGCTTCAATATGGCTAGTGAAACAACAAAAGGAGAGATTATCCTGCTGGTGAACATGGCTGGAACCATTCAAGTACCAAATTCCACGTTATCGAGGGTGAAATGAGATATAATGCACTACTCTAAAGGCCTTGGATTCACAACATAAGGGCAGTACCTTTGGCCCTCCACCAAATGATGAAGTTCCTGACGACGAATAGTGTAAAAATAGTATACGGGGAACAACATGTCGCAAAGGAAATGTTTGAGGTCGAGGAGGTAACACCGATTTCGACACCATCAACCTCGGAAAGGTCGAGCATCAAAGGTAAACAGAAAGCAAAATAGCAATCACCGCCCCTGCCTCGACCAAATTGGAGAAACAGGTAATAGGAGAAGAAGAAGAGGAGGATTTTCTAACCCCTCGAACCTTTGTTGTTCCCGAAGATTTGGATACCACCAAATCAACGGTCGAAGAGCTGGAACAGGTTATACTGATCGAGTACCTGCTCGAGCGAAAGGTATACCTGGGAACGGGTTTAACCCCCGAACTCTGGAAAAAGCTTATCCAATTTCTTATTAATAACATAGACTGTTTTGCATGGTTCTATTTAGACATGACAGGGATCCCACCAGAGTTAACGACGCATCAGTTAAGCCTGGACCCTAAGTTCAGACCGGTGAAGCAAAAAGGAAGGCCCCAGTCCATTGTAAAGCACGCCTTCATAAAGGATGAGGTAACTAAACTTCTCAAAATAGGATCCATTTGGGAGGTAAAATACCTTGAATGGTTAGACAATGTAGTTGTAGTCCCTAAAAAAGAGAACAAACTTAGGATGTGTGTAGAATATAAGGACTTAAACAAATCATGTCCCAGATATTCTTTTCCACTGCTTAACATCGATCGCATGATCGATGCCAAGGCCGGCCACGAGATCCTTACCTTTCTCGATGCCTATTCCGGGTACAATCAAATCCAAATGAACCCGGAAAACCAAGAAAAAACTTCGTTTATCACCAAGTATGGAACATATTGTTATAATGTGATGCCCTTCATGTTAAAAAATGCAGGAGCTACTTACTAACGCCTAGTAAATAAAATGTTTGAATAACAAATAGGTAAGTCAATGGAAGTTTATATTGATGACATGCTAGTTAAGTCCCTACGCGCAGAGGACCATTTGGCTTATTTGCAGGAAACGTTCGAGATCTTAAGGAAATATAACATGAAGCTCAACCCCGAGAAATGTGCGTTCAGGGTCGGTTCGGGCAAATTCCTTGGCTTCATGGAATCAAATAGGTAAATTGAAATCAACCCCGATAAAATCAAGGCCATCGAAGACATCACCGTCGCGGACAGTGTAAAAGTCGTACAAAGTCTTACTGGACGGATAGCTGCCTTGGGCCGATTCATCTCGAGGTCATCGGATCGGAGCCATAGGTTTTTCTCTCTACTCAAAAAGAAGAATGATTTCTCCTAGACTCCGGAGTGTCAACAAGCATTGGAAGAATTGAAGCGATACCTATCGAGCCCACCACTACTTCACACTCCGAAGGCATATGAGAAACTTTACTTGTACTTGGCAGTATCCCAAATCGCGATAAGTGGTGTCCTAGTTCGATAAGAGCAAGGTACGAAATTTTCTGTTTATTATGTAAGTCGAACCTTAGGAGAAGTAGAAACTAGGTATCCATACTTAGAGAAATTGGCACTTGCACTGATAAGCGCTTCTAGAAAGTTAAAACCATATTTTCAATGTCACCCCATATAGGTATTAACCACTTACCCACTCCGTAATAGTTTACACAAGACCGAACTATTGGGCCGATTGGCCAAATGAGCCGTCAAACTCAGTGGGTATGATATCGAATATCAACCCCAAACGGCCATCAAATCTCAAATTTAAGCGGACTTCGTGGTTGATTTCACGCCAACCCTCGTACCTGAAGTTGAAAAGGAACTCTTATTAAAATCATGTACATCATCGGGGGTATGGACCTTTTTCACGGAAGGTGCTTCGAATGTGAAAGGGGTCCGGGCGAGGCATCATTTTGGGGCCGCCCACGGGTACCACTATTAGACAATATATCAAAACCTCTAGGTTGACTAAAAATAAGGTCGAGTATGAGGCCATTATTGCTGGTCTCGAGCTAGCTAAAAGCTTGGGAGCAGAAGTCGTCGAAGCTTAGTACGACTCTTTACTCGTGGTGAACCAGGTAAACAAAACCTTCGAAGTTCGAGAGGATAGAATGCAAATGTATTTGGATAAATTGCAGGTAACTTTGAACCGTTTCAAGGAATGGACTTTACAGCATGTACCTCAGGAACAAAACACTGATCCCGATGCACTTGCAAATTTGGGGTCATCGGTCGAGGAAGATGAGATCAGCTCGGGGACTGTCGTCCAACTCTCGAGATCCGTGATCGAGGAAGGGTATGCCAAAATAAATTCTACAAGTTTAACTTCAGACTGGAGGAATAAATACATCAAGTACTTAAAGAATGGAAAGCTCCCATCAGACCCTAAAGAATCGAGGGACCTACGAACTAAAGCTGCTCGTTTTACATTGGCCGAAGAACATTATACAGAAATAAATTTGGTAGACCATTGGCAGTGTGTTTGGGACCAGGAGACACCGACTATGTTCTGCGGGAGGTCCACGAAGGCACTTATGGGAACCACTCCAGTGCCGAGTCACTGATTCGAAAAGTCATAAGAGCGGGATACTACTAGGATAGCTTGGAAAAAGACTTTAAGGAGTTTGTTCGAAAATGTGATAAATGTCAAAGGTTTGCACCAATGATCCACCAGCCCGGAGAACAACTTCACTCGGTCCTATCCCCATGGCCATTCATGATGGGGGATGGATATCGTCAGCCCTCTGCCATCGGCCCCAGGTAAAGCTATGTCGATTTCATTTGGGATCACATCGCATGTCGATTTGGGATACCCGCAGAAATAGTATGCAACAATGGTAAAATCGGCAGCAAAGTAACGAAATTCCTCGAAGACCATAAAATAAAAAGGATATTGTCAACACCATATCACCCTAGTAGGAATGGACATGCCGAATCGACGAACAAGACTATCATCCAAACCCTGAAGAAAAGGTTGAACAAAGCTAAAGGGAAATGGAGAGAAATTCTACCCGAAGTCCTATGGGCATATCGAACAACATCGAAGTCCAGCACAGGAGCAACCCCGTTTTCCTTAGTATATGGATCTGAAGCCTTGATTCCAGTCGAAGTCGGAGAACCCACCGCCAGGTTTCGACATACAACAGAAGAATCAAACCACAAGGCTATGAATACTAGCCTCGAATGGTTAGATGAAAAATAAGAAGTTGCACCCGTTCGAATGGCCGTACAAAAGCAACGAATCGAAAGATACTTCAATAGAAGAACCAACCTTCGCCACTTCAGAGCCGGGGACTTAATCCTAAGGAAAGTCACCATCAACACTCGAGACCCTAATGAAGGGAATCTCGGCCTGAATTGGGAAGGACCCTACAAAGTCCTCGATATAGTCAAAAAAGGGTCTTATAAACTCGGAACGATGGACGACGAACCACTGCCAAACAACTGGAACATATCACTTCTCAAACGATATTATTGTTAAGGTATGACTTTCTCCCTTATTTCATTTATATATATTCGACGCTAACTCATTGCAGGAGTTCGACCAAAGACATCGAGACCTCAGGTTTTAAAGTACGCATTGTACTCTTTTTTCCTTAGATCGGTTTTTATCCCAAATGGGTTTTCCCGGCGAGATTTTTAACGAGGCAACAATTATGTGCTACCAGAGCACAATTCAACAATATTAAGGCTTCTTTGCAATAAACCTCGAATACTGGAGGGCATCACCCTCAGATGTTGTATTCTCGAGAAAAGTACTTCATGTCAAAGGGCCTCAATAGGGAAACTTTGTAATGGGCCAAACGGTCAATTGAACTATGTCCATATAGATTAATCGAGCCCCGATGGAAAAAATGTACGTATGTATAAATTATTCAAAGAAGAATTTCTTTCTTTATCAAAAATCTTGTGCGTCGAAGAAAATTCTCTACTATGAAAATCTCATACTTATGATATTGTGAGAAATGGCTCAAGATCCAGATACAAATATACCTCGAACACTTGAGGACTGCCATCAACGACGGGCATATTCGAGTTATCTAAACTCAAGCTAATAAGACCTCAAAGAGGCATCCCTCGATCTATAGGCCAAGGCCACCATTGTATGGGACTAACATTTCGAACAAGTTCGAAATGTTATTGGGAAATAACCCCAAGAGGCATACCCAAAGTCTACGGACGAATTAAAGGCTAAGGTCAAAATAACGCGACTCGGAGACATCCGAAGTCCGCAATAATAATAGGTCTTCAAATTTTATGAAAAATCGGTTAAAAAAGGCTACCCTCGGAAAATAATCAAAAGGGGCTTCGATAAAATCAACCCTCGAAAAACCTTAAGAGGTACCAAATTATCTTAACACAAACGTGCTAAGGGCACAAAAAGCAAAATGGTTTCAACCGACATTTGACTCTCAAAAAACTCAATGGGTAAAAATTCATGCTAAGGCATAAAAAAAAATTTCACTAAGTCTTTTAAGCCGAAAGGGCGAAATAATAGCCATCTTTTAAAGGCCATATCGGCCCAACCTAAAAGAGCCTAAGGGCCAATACATTTAGAGTTCGGGACCTTGTTCTCACTCAATTCAGACCTAAGGGTTACACTATTCCGAGCTCGAATAAAGTTGACTTCTATATAGCTCCAGGATTCATCATAAAACCTTAAGGGGTATGTTGTTGTAAGTTCGAAACTTACCCATTATTTGATAAAAAAAACCTGAGGGTTTGGTATATTCTAAGTTCAAATCTTACTCTAACTTAGTTATAAAAAACAGTACATTCATGGAATCGATCAAGCCATCTGAAATCTCGAACATATTATTGATCTTGGGACTCGACCTTGCTTGTCTAAAAACCTAAGGGTTTGATCTAAATTTTAGCTAGTTTTCACTCGATTACATAGGCTACAACAACAAAATTTTCACAAGGTAAAAGCACAAAACATGTTTGAACATGAAAACTGAGAAGAAATTCAAAAGTAGTTTTTCTATTATATATTGATGAAAAAGGTTATGTACAAGAGAGCGATCAAGGTCTTACAAAAAGAAAGAAAAAGAAACTAAATCCTGACTATGACCGATTTTAACCTCTTCTTCGGGAGCAACTTCTCTGGGAGCGACTTCTCCTTCAGGCCCCTCATCGGATCCGCCTCGACTGCCTTCTTGATGTTTCATACTTCAATATCACACAAGAGGGGGGATGATTTTTGTGGTATCTAATTTTTCGCGTGCATAGATTATAGAAGGACCTGGTTCTTCTATGTGTTCCTTATACTACTGTTGCGGAATAATAAATGCAGAAATTAAATAACACTGAGATTTTTACATGGAAACCGGCTCAAAAGGTGAAAAAACCACGACCTACTACCTACTACCTACTAGGATTTTCTCCAAACACTTCACCATAACTCTGAGCCAACAGCAAAGTTTACAAACTCTTGCAAACCTAAGGATTAACTTTAACCCTTATACCAACACGCCACAAGCTGTTGCAACTACTTCAAGTTAACTCTAACTTGAAAGATACAACACATGTACCTAGTACAATTTGCTTCTAAGAAAGCTGAAAGGTACAACTCAAAACACCTACTACACCTAGAACTAGAAATAAAGAAACACACATAAAACTCTTTATGGAGCTGGTTCTTCAATCTGGTTCGTGTAGCTTCTGGATCGCACTCTTAAATCTCATAGGAATTGCTCACAAAATGTCTTGCTATTTTGCTCTCAATTCGTGCTTAATTTCAGTATGTGTGCATCACCTGTAAAAGAGAACACCATTTATATTTATAGAGTTAGTAAATAAAGATTAAGTAGAGTTCTAATGCGTTACTCTTCCTTGGTGGAAAAGTTCAAGTCAACTTCAACTTCTAACTCTTTCCTTATCTTGGATAGAGTTCTCTTCAAGTACGGAGTCCTGCTCCTTATCAAATATGCAACATTTTCGTTAAGGGATTATCAGAAATAACCACTTATACTTATCACTTTCACGTTCATGCATTTTGCTTGATTCTGTCTGTCACTTGTGTACACTGTCCATGGACCTGGTTCATGCATGTGTTCCTTTGTCAATCATCAAAACCAAAACCGCTCAGGTCAACAAATTCCACCTTTTTGATGATGACAAACTCAGTGTTTTTCATAAGCATGGAACTTGTTTCAACTCAGCTCAACATCAACACAATGTTAGAATATTTCCCGTTTTAAAGACACAAATCATCAAGGACCAGGTTGATTAGGTTATAAACATCACATTCCAAAGAAGAAGCACACCTAATCTTCTCCCTTTTGGCATCATCAAAAAGTTGCATAATTAAGTTAAGTAAACAGATTTTAACAGATATCACTCATGGCCACTGGGGCTATTTCAAATGCAATGATGGATTCAATTTTCTCTTTCTCAATCTAAGGATATTAGCCATCTAAGAAATAGCAACAAATATTTAGAGAAAAAGCAGTGAATTTCATTGATTGATAAGATCCTACCACAAGGCATAAGAAGAAATAAAAACATATAACCATGAGAAAAAAATAGAGAAATCCCATTTGGGTCACTGGTTAGAACTGGGATAGGGATGATTTAGGACTGGGAAGGACCAGGTTCTTACTTCTTCGCTTGAAGCAGTTTCAGCATATCTTAAAGAATATCACCATTTTTATCCTTCTACTTTGCAAGCTCACACTTGAGATAGTCTCTCTCAGCCTCTACTTCAGCCAACCTAGTCTTCAATCGTTCAATCTCAACATCCTTAACCATTTTCTTCCACTATTCGAGCCTTTTTGCTCTTTTTGGTAGACGTGGCTGTTTTACTCACAACTGAACCCTCTGCCACAACCTTTGTTTCTTGAGAAGCCTTTCTATTTTTGGCACTAGGTATGGTTACTTCCATCGTCCTCATGAACCAAACACACACCCAACGAGAACAAACCCATTCTCAAGATTTTCTGCAATTGCAGAACCAAACTCAGAGGTGAGAAACGTAGAAGTTACCTGTTCAGTTTCAGAAGAAACTGGTTCTTCCTCCTCAGTCGTAGACCAGATCATCATAATTCTATGGTTTTTCTGCTTGACTGGCTTGTAGTATCTCATTCAATTTCTTATCTTGTTATCTACTGGCCACTGTGTTGCATGCAATTATTTTGATATGCTTTTTCTTGGGAGTTAGGTGGTTAAAAGTGTGGGTGAAGGTTCTTTGGGTGGTGAGGAAGGATTTTCAGAGTTTTTGGGATTCTAATGGGTGTCTACCATTTGATCAGTTCAGAAACTTGAGAGAAATAGAGATAATGTTGAGGTTTTAGAGATTTTGATCTTTCGAAAAAATTTGAGATAAGAGAGTAACGTTAGATCAATTTGAAGATGAAAAGTTTGATGTGTAACAAAAACTTTTTGGAGGTTAGAAGTCTTTTCATCTTGGGAGTTTCCGTTTGAAGATGTGTCAGACTCTTCCCCAAATATTTTGGCAATTATGGTGCATGGGACACTTGGTGAAACCAGTTCATTTGTAGCTAATTGGTTCAAAAGTAGTTTGGAATAAAGTGGGACTCTTTTCAGTTCATGATCCATATGCAGTTATTTTAAATTATGTGCAGTGTAGAATACATACCTTATAAGCTCGATGAACGAGGTTCTTCAATGAAATTTCTATTGTGTAAGATTGATTTTTTCTAAGAAAATAAGGATAATATCATTAGACATCAGTGAAACATTTTAGAACACGGCACAAGAATATACTAATAAAAGTATGAGACTGAGCAATATCTAATCTAATTATTTACAAAATTCACAAATTATCTAACCAATCATTGAGTTAGAACTGGTTCCTCTTAGGTGATCTTAATCATCCCTAATTCTAACATGTTCCTTTAGTGACCTCTACTCAAAGATTTTGTGAAGATGTCAACTATTTTCTTATCAGTAGCACAAAACCACAATGATCAAACCCTTTTCAAAGTTATCCCTCAGAATATGATGCCTAACATCTATGTGCTTAGTTCTTTTGTGATGGACCAGGTTCTTGATCTACTGATTACACTAGTGTTATCACAAAAGATGAGAATACAACCTACATCAATTCCAAAGTCCATTAATTATTGTTTCATCCATAATAATTGAGCACAACATGAAGCAACAACAACATACCCAGCTTCAGCAGTAGATAAGGCCACCGAATTTTGCCCTTTGGTGGCCCAAGACACAAGACATCAGCCAAGAAAGTGTTCCATGCTTGAGGTGCTTTTTTTGTCCACAAGAAAACCTGCATAATCAGCATCAACATATCCCACTAAGTTTAAATTAATACCTTTTGGATACCATAGGCAGAGATCAGTGGTGCCTTTTAGGTATTTCAAGATCCTCTTGGCAATAGTCAAGTGAGACTTTTTTGGATATGCCTAAAATTTAGCACAAAGGCCTGCACTGAAAACAATGGCAGGTCTACTAGCTGTCAGATATAACAAAGACCCAATTGTGCCCCTATACATCTTCTGATCAGCAGATGAACCAGGTTCATCCATATCCAATTGTGGATGTTGCTATAGGAGTGTTAATTTCTTTGGATGTTCCTTCCCTGTTTTGTTGTTGAGGAATATGTTCATTGACAGGTTCCCTCGAGGTTTGAGGATCAGTTCCTTTCTAGTCAGTTCCCCCTGTCAAGTTGCCCTGGGTGGAAGGATTTGTTCCATCACATGTTCCTTCCTCTTGTTCAGCTTCAGTCTGAGTTGTGGTTTCATTTGAGTCTCTAGCCAGCCCAATTGCTTCATCATCATGTTCCTGTCTCTCAGAAAGGATGTTAGTTTCATCAAAAATCACATGAACATTTCTACACACATAGTTCTTTTGTTATAAATCTTATAAGCTTTACTATGTGAAGAATATCCCAAGAATACTCCCTCATCTCTTCTAGGATCAAACTTACCTAGGGAGTCTGTTCCATTATTGTGCGCAACACTTGCATCCAAATGTCCTATGGTGGGATATTTGGCTTTCTCCTTTTAAGTAAATCATAGGGATTCTTCTCAACAAGAGTCTAGTTATGCACCTATTTATGATGTAGCATGCAGTATTTACAGCTTCTGCCAAGAAGCCATGGGGCAGTTTACTAGAAAGAAACATAGTCGTAGTTATATCTTCAAGTGTCCTATTCTTTCTTTCAACTACTCCATTTTATTGTGGAGTTCTGGGAGCAGAAAAATTATGATCTATGCCATGCTCATCACAAAATTCAACAAATTTTGCATTTTCAAATTCAGTGCCATGATCAGACCTAATTGATGCAAGTTGACTACCTAGTTGTTTCTGAGTTTTTCTAACAAAAGAAATGAACATGTCAAATGCTTCATATTTAGATGTCAAAAACAATGTCCAAGTAAGCCTAGAGTAATCATCAACAAGCACCATCACATATCTTTTATCACATTTACTTAATGTTCTCATTCGACCACAGAGATCCATATGGACCAGTTCCATCGTTCTAGTGGTACTTACCACTTTCTTGCATTTAAAAGAGGATTTTACCTGCTTCCCTCTTGCACAAGACTCACAAACGTTGTGTTCCTTGAACTTGATGTTAGGCAGTCCTATCACCAAGTCCTTGGAGACTAATTTGTTGAGTTGATTCAGACTTGCATGTCCAGGTCTTTTGTGCCAAAGGAGGGGATCATTGTCCAACACACTTAAGCAAGTGAGTTCATTTTCTTAAAGTGTGGACAAATCTACAATATCTATATTGTTCACTATTTTTCCCTGCAAAACAATCTTGCCAGTGGTAAGATTAATCACAAAACATTTGGTAGAGGTGAATGCTACCAAGTTACCTCTATCACACAGTTTTGATACACTTATTAGACTGTATTTTTGGCCATCTATCAAGTAGACATTCTCAATAGAGTGAGAATCAGTCTTACCTACTTTACCAACCCCAATGATCTCACATTTCTTCCTATTTCCAAATGAGACATTACCTCCTTTGAGGTCCTCAACTAAAAGGAACCAGTTCTTGCTTCCTGTCATGTGCTTTGAGCAGCCACTATCCATGTACCATATTTGGCTGCTCCTCTTCACTTGGACCTGCAAAAGGAAATTAGGGATTAGTCTTAAGAACCTAAACTAGTTTGGGTTCCTTTCTATAGGCAAAAGGATGAATTAAATTCTTTTTAGCCCAACTTGGTAACCAACTCTTCCCTTGAACAAATTTTTTGTTCTTTTTAGTCTTACCACAGTGAGTACAAATCTTGTTCTCAGGAAGAGTGAGGTACTTGCTTTTGGGATCCCACTTGGGTTGCTGATTCCCAAAGCCAAGTCCTCTCTTATTGCTACTATGATGTTCCTGTAGCCATGACAAAGCATCGGAGGACCTGTTCCACTTACTAGTTCTGTCTAATTCATTCTTGACCTTGCTTAGATCCTCCTTCAACACTCTTACCTTCTCATCCTTCTTATACAACTCATCTTTAAATTTACCTATATTTTCTTCTAAAGTGAGTTGTGTGCAATCAGCTGTCTTTTTCCTTGTTCCTAATTTTAATTTTAGATTTTCAGATTTTAACTCAAGGATATTTGCTTCAAGTGTATGAACCTGGTTCTTCAGAGCAGTATTCTCACTCACATTCTCACTGACTCTGAGTTCCAGGTTCTTACACTTTGCTTTTAAAATCACACAATCCTTTGATAGTTGTTCCTTTTCTTTATTTATAACCTCAGATTCAACAATGAAATCCAGCAATAATTCACAGAGTTTTTCTTTAGAAAAAAAACATAATCTTGTCTTTGAGATGAATTATACTTACCTCAGATTTCTCATGAAATTCCTCATCAGATTCTCTAATTGCCATAAGTGATTATTAATCTCCATCTGAACTTTCTCCCCAAGAATCAACCATAGCCTTTGTTGATCCTTTGTTCTTCTTGACATGAACCTGTTCCTTCTTCATGTTCCTTCGTTCAGATCTTTCCTTCTTCCATTCAATTTCCCATTCAGGGCAGTTCTTGATGTGATGATCAGTCTTCCCAGACTTATAGCAACCCTCATTGGTCGTTTTTTCAGGAACCCTTGTTTTGTTGTAGTTTCCACCTCTTGACGAACTTTTTCCTCTCATAAGGTATTTCTTGAAATCCTTGGTGATCATAGCCATTTAATCTTCTTCCAGATCAGCTCCTTCAGTGATTTTGAGTGCCAGACTCCTTTCCTTCTTGGGCTCATCCATCTTCATGGTCTGCCTTCTAAGTTCATAGGCAGTGAGATTTTCAATCAGCTCATCCAGTTTAAGAGTTGCAATGTTCTTAGATTCCTGAATTCAGTGATTTTGCTTTCCCAAGAAACTCGCAGAACCCTTGTCAGAATCTTCTCAACTTTATCTTCTTCAAGAAGAATCCTTCCAATAGACTTAAGTTCATTAGTCAGTGTATTGAACCTTGTATACATCTCTTGGATAGTCTCTCCTTCCTTCATATAGAAATTTTCATATTGATAATAAAGTAGAGTACCTCTGGACCTCTTCACTTGAGTTGTTCCTTCATGAGCCACTTGCAGAGTGTCCCAAATTTCCTTAGTAGTGTTACAACTTTGAATTCTGTTGTACTCGTGTGGACCAAGTCCACACACAAGCAATTTCTTGGCCTTAGCATTCTTCTCCCACTTTTTCAAGTTTTCAGCAGTGCAGTCAACTCTTGTCTTTGGCACATCTACTCTTGCAGCATTCTTCTTCATGGTAGCCAAGGGACCATCAGTAACAATGTCCCATAGCTCGTAGTCTTCTCCAATTATATGGTCTCTCATTCTGTTCTTCCACCAGGAGTAGTACTGGCCATTGGAGAGTGGAGGCCTAGCAGTTGATTGTCCTTCCAAGTTCCCAGGTGGTGCACTCATTTTGATCTTCTCCTAAGGTGTTAGCCTCTTCAAGGAAAACCTGCTCTGATACCAATTGATGTTTTATACTTCAATACCACACAAGAGGAGGGGAGGTGATTTGTGTGGTGTCTAATTTTTCGCGTGCACAGATTATAGAAGGACCTGGTTCTTCTATGTGTTCCTTATACTACTATTGCGGAATAATAAATGCAGAAATTAAAGAACATAAATACTTTTCCGTGGGAAACACCCGGCTCAAAAGGTGAAAAAACCACGACCTACTACCGAGTAAGAT
This sequence comes from Nicotiana paniculata, assembly GCA_005239505.1. Taxonomy (NCBI): domain Eukaryota; kingdom Viridiplantae; phylum Streptophyta; class Magnoliopsida; order Solanales; family Solanaceae; genus Nicotiana; species Nicotiana paniculata. The sequence continues at coordinate 26,428 of ML364856.1, read as the reverse complement.
TTTCTCCAAACACTTCACTATAACTCTTTGCCAACAACAAAGTTTACAAACTCTTGCAAACCTAAGGATTAACTCTAACCCTTATAGCAACACGCCACAAGATGTTGCGACTACTTCAAGTTAACTCTAACTTGATAGATACAACACAGGTACCTAGTACAATTTGCTTCTAAGAAAGCTGAAAGGTACAACTCAAAAAACATACTACTCTTAGAACTAGAAATAAAGAAAGATGCATAAAACTCTTTATGGAGTTGGTTCTTCAATCTGGTTCGTGTAGCTTCAGGATCGCACTCTTAAATCTCACAGGAATTGCTCACAAAATGCCTTGCTATTTTGATCTCAATCTGTGCATAACTTCAGTATGTGTGCATCACCTGTAAAAAAGAACAACACTGATATTTATAGAGTTAGTAAATAAAGATTAACTAGAGTTCTAATTATTTACTCTTCCTTGGTGGAAGAGTTCTAGTCAACTTCAACTTCTAACTTTTCTCTTATTTTGGATAGAGTTCTCTTCAAGTAAGGAGTCCTGATCCTTATCAAATATGCAACCTTTTCGTTAAGGGATTATCAGAAATAACCACTTATACTTATCCCTTTCACTTTCATGCATTTGGCTTGATTATGTCTGTCACTTGCGTACACTGTCCATGGATCTTGTTCATGCATGTGTTCCTTTGTCAATCATCAAAACCAAAACCATTCAGGTCAACACTTCTTCATCATCGCCTTTGTTATTGGAGGAGGCAAGTTGCCTGGCTTCGGCTTCGAGCTCCTTGGCTTGGGATATCTCCTCGGAGAGGTCAAAACCTCGAGCATAGACTTCCTCGACGGTCTCCTTCTGGGATTGTCACTTTGCCAAGTCATTTTTCCATTTCTCCCGATCGGAAGCCTCCCTTAGCTGCGTTTGAGCAGCCTCAGCATCGGACCGGTACATGGAAATGGACTTGTTTGCCATGAACTTTGTCTTCTCAATCTCCGCCTTGGCCTCAGCAAGTCCGGCTTCAAGTTCCTTGGTCTTTTTTGTTTGGACCGAGATCTTCTCTTTGAGGCCCCGAAGTTGAACCTCGGCCTATGACAGTTTGGTTGAGGTAGTCTATTTTTCTGCAGCGAGGCAGTCCATATTCCCTTTCCACCGATCACAATCGGCCTTGACCTGATCAACTTCCCCCCGGAGCAGCTCGATCTTTTCAAGATTTTACTGCAGCTAAGATAGTGAAGTATTAGCCTCCACAGTTGGGTTGAGTCCGTACTTTTTCAAAAGGATGGTTACCTATTTATCTAGCTCGGCCTCCTCTTTACGAGTCTTGGCCAAGTCCGTTTGAAGGTCCCTTGGAGCCTCATCTTTTTGGCCACAAAGAAGCTTCAAGGCGTTTCTCTCCTCCGAGACTTTCTGAAGCTCGGACTCACACTGACTAAGGTCAGCTCGAAACTTGGCATATGCCTACACAAAAAGGGAAGAAATAAGTCAGACTTAAAGAAAAAAGAATAAGAAAGAGGAATGCAACAGTTAATGCTTACCCGAGATAGGAGACGCTGGGCCTCTTCCAAAAGAATCGAAGCATCGCCGATATCGTAGGCATCGTCCACCCAGTAAAGCAATCCTGGAAGGGATCACCTATACTAGAGCCTCCGCCTATATCGGGGGTCTTCAACTCCTGAGCCTCCCTTATTTCCTCCTCAAAAAAGGCTGGCAGGGGCACTCTGATCGACTTTCGGAGTTTTAGAACCGGCCCCGTTCGGTGTACTTGCGAATGGTTAAGACACGATCTCGATTTCAGGAGATTCAGGATCATCACTCGAATCCTTTATGGAATCCTCCTCGTCACGAGGCTTGATTTCAGCGGTCGCCGCCAGCTCGAAAGGTTTGGCAAGCTCGACGGCCTTCCTGGGACCGAATATTAATTCCAAGGCACCGTCCTCTTCTTATTCTTATTCCTCGTTCCTTAGGCTTTGGACCGAGTCCACCGTGAGGGCGATCACTTTCTTCCTTACCCTTCGAGGTTAAGGCTTGGAGTCCTTGGACTTCGGAACAGGAGACTTACCCTGCGAGGCACCTTCCCTTTTCTTGTCTTCCTCCTGCTTCGGAACCAGAGACTTGGCTTTTTCCTCGCCACTCGAGGGTCTCAATATGGCATCCTTGGTCAGGCCTGCATGAAAGAAGATTGGTGATGTATGAAGTACAAAAAGTGTTTCAGAATATGAGAGAGAAAATCCTTATCGTGGTTCTTTGCCTTCCATATACCCTTCGCTAGATCACGCCATGCACGCTCGGCGCCGAAGAAAGTCAAGGCTAACTTCCGAACCCAGCATTTGAGATTGAGACTGCATAATAAATAAAAACGTTAGGCGAGGCTGAATCAGATACTAAGAACAATGTTTAATATGTTACTTACGATTGGGGTTCCACTCCTCGGGGAACGGAATCTTCTCCTTCGGGATGATGTCGCAAATACTCACCCGTATGAACCGGATATTCCAACCCCGATCCTTGTCATCTTCGATGCTCGAGAACAAGGCCTTTGTTGCTCAGCCCTGGAGCTTGATCAGTCCTCGGAAGAGTCGAGGGTGGTATAACCACATGAGGTCGCTAAGGGTGAACTCCAGCCCCTCGGCCTTGCTGGAGAAGAAGCGCAGCATGATTACAATCCACTAGAACGAGGGCTGAATTTGGACGAGAGTGACTTGGTATCTTTTGCAGAAGTCGACTATTACTGTATCGAGGGGACCCAATGTGAAGGGGTAAGTGTAAACACTTAAGAACCCCTCCATGTAAGTAGAAATTCCCTCTTCGGGAACAGGGATTTTCACCACAACCTCGGGACCCCAGTTGCAGTCCCTCTTCATGTCCTCGAGGTGGCTCTTAGTTATGGAACACATGTACCTCGACACATGTTCACACCGTCCCGGAACCGACGAAGGGTTCTCGACCTTAAAATTGAATTTCGAAGTGCACGGGCAAGAGACGACTCGTGAGGAGCCGATTCTACTGGTGTTTTGTCACCGGCCGATCGGGAAGAATAGGAGGAAGCCTTTTCCTTTTGCGGTAAGGTCTTTGAGGTTTTCTCCATTGATGTAAGTGAAGAAGGGCGAAGGAAGCTGAAAAATCGGTGGTTAAGGTGCTAACAAGAGTGGCTCAACAGGTGGAGAAAGAGAGGAGATGAAGGGAGTTAGAAGACTTAGAGGTTTGATTAGAGAAAAATTAAAGTTTGATTCAATAAAGGAGAGTGTATTTATAGACTCACGGCGACGGTTCGGTGGCGCTAGTGGCCAACCGCTAACTGACAGGCATTAATGATTTGGGGAACTGTATCGAGGGGACGTTTCGGTTACATCCATCGCGTATGTCATGAGGGTGACGTCATAACAAGGTCTCAGAAAATCGAGGTTCAAATCGTTTCTTATCGTTCTACTCTAAGAAACGCGGGGACTATCTATATACGGTCGAAATCGGGCATACCCAATTTCATAGGCATGAGAGCTGCCTCGAAGGTAAGCTCGTAATGGACCGAACCCGAGTTCGAAGATAAAATATATAGCATAGAAATCGAGGTGTTCACTGGAGATCGAGCATGACTAACTTCAAGTGAGGTGTGATAACGAAATGGCGAGATATTAGCAACCGACCGAAGATCTCTGCGGAAATCCCGTAACAGATCGAATCAAGAGGTTATGGACGCCAATCATGGGATTTATTTCCGTTATTAGAATTGTACCTTATTTAGGATTCCCCTGTTATATAAAGAGGGGTCCCATTAATTTGTAAGGGCATCATTTTTCACCGAGAAAGAAAATACACGCTGCTCTCTATTTCTCTTACTATCCATTATCATTCATTATTATTCTTGTTATCCAACCTCGAGACCATCTCGATCGAGGTCGAAAGAACTGCTTGAGCACTGGTTTGATTTTCTTTACTATTATATTTATTCATTTAGTTCATCGTTTATCAATCGGTATTGAATTAGATCATGTATCCTTAAAACCACAATATAAGTTTAATTGTTACTTGAATTTTAGGGTAAACAAAAATCCTTTTCATTTGCTACTAATTAAATTCTCAATTGATTCTTGACTCATTAAATTCTAGCATTATCACTACTAAAAAACATCATATCTACGACTGAATAATTTCGATTGATTTAGTTCAGTCACAATCTTCGACTGATTCGGTCGGAAACTTTATTAAAAATACATGTTAATTTTTTAAAAATAATTTTGGCTCCAAATTGCAACTCTTTCAGTCGCTCAATTATGCGAAAAATACCGCGAAAATACTTTGGTTTCCGATTGAATCAGTCGCAAAAAAACAAAATAAAAAAAATAAATATTTCGTCCAATTTGGTCGGAACCTGCAATAAAAACGAGGTCTGATCGGTCAACGGATTTGCGATCGATGCAGTCGTTATTTGAAAATTTCTAATTTTAAATTTGCAACCGATTCAGTCGCAAATATATTTTTAATTCAGCCCCAACCTGTTTTTTCTTTTTCTTCTCTAGCTTTTTCCCTATCCTCCCATCTCTTCTTCTGCCCCCACCCGTTCTACTTTTTGATTTTCTTCTCTAATCTAACCATATAAGGAACGATTTTCTTCTCTTTCACTCCCCCTCTCNCCCCCCCCCCCCCCCCCATTAGTTTTTCCAAGTTGTTTAACTCATTTTCGAAGCAGGAATCAGGCGGCCCATCTCCCCTCCGGTGGTGGTCCGACAGCAGACCTATTGGTCATTTTTCAGGTATTTATTTATTTTGCATTAATTTAGTAAAATAGTATGTATAAATTAGCTATAAAATTTGAAATATAGTATAGATAAATTAGCAATAATTTTTGCAATATAGTATGTATATAGTGACTTGTTAAAAAATTGCTTTTTAGATTAATTAGCTATTTTTTTTTCCTTCTTTTTAGTTAGATGATCTTGTGAAAATGCAGTCAATTAAGTATTAGAGCGCTATCACATGCTAAATTAAATTAATTTATATGTTTTAGGAGTTTTTTGTCTTACAATAGTTTAATGTACCTATTAATATTGAAACTACTGAAGAATTATAGTAAAATATATAATTAAACTATTAAATAATCTTTGGGAGAATATAACTTAGGAAGTAGTATAAATAAAATAAATATATCAGCCTCTAGTTTTTTTGTTTGTGTAGATGACATTTATGCATCGTATATAGATGTATAATAGGAATCATCTTAATCGTGTGGGGTTAAAAAATTAATTTAAAGAAGGGGTTGCTGGATTTATTGTTAAGGCAAGGACACTTGATGATTTTCATATTGAAGGAATGATTATGTGTCATTGTGTGAAATGCAAGTGTATTAAGTTATTGGGAGAAGATGTTGTTACATGTCATCTTTTTAGAAAAGGTATTTATGAAAAATTATTATGTGTGGACTGCTCTGGAGAGAATCTTGATAGCGTAAATGATGTTGATATTCATAATTCTTTTGATGGTGAGGAAATTAGTCTCGTAGTGGAGAATAATTTTGAAAATTCCAGATTCAATGACATGATGAGGGATGCCTTTGAGATGTTACCGGAGGCTCAATCTTAACCAAATGATGAGGCTAAGAAGTTCTTCAAAGAGTTAAAGTAAGCTAGTTGTCCGTTGTATGAAGGCTCAGTACATTCGAAGTTGTCTGTTGTACGATTACTTCAAATTAAGTCGGATGGTTCTATTTCTCAATCGGTCATGAATTCTATCATTGGGCTTATAAATGATGGGCCGAACCGCGTACTTCAGTGACATTTGTATGATCCCAACTCCAATAATATATTATTTTTCCCTCTTGGTTAATTTTATTTATATTAAGTGTATTATTGTTATTTCAAGACAAGTATCATATTGATCTTGATGCACAACGACAAACTCAGTCGGCCCCGGAGGATATGATTGCAATTTGGACACATGCGGCTGGTGGCGTGAATAAAGATATAAATAATATGTAATTATCTATTTTGGTATTATTTGAAAGTTGTGTGTTTGTTTTCTTACTTATTTTACTTTCTTTTCTTTATTTCTCATGAAAATAAATTAATATCGAGTCTACGGGATTGGAGTACATTCATCCTCCATTCTTCCACCAACAACATTATTTACTAGTGCATCATGTGATGACCTGATAGGTAATTTTCAGTTTTAGCCCTCATTTTTGTATTTTAAAACCTTGATTAGCCCCGCTTAGCCTTTGTTGATTTGCATGCAAAATTCGTGTCTTTTTTCGAAAAAATTTTATGTGAAAAAAATTGAAAAAATGAAATATTGCCTTAAAACTCATATGAGTTGACTTCTGTCAACGTTTTAAGCAAACCGACCAGTATCAGTGTTTTGACAGTCTCAAAGTATTTGTATCTTGATTTAGGACTTGGGCGTATTCCCGGAATCGAATTCAGAAGTCCCTAACTTGAATTATCGTAATTTGTTAAAAAGTAGAAGTTTAAAGGTTTAAAGAATTCATTAATTTGACCGTAGTTTGACTTTGTTTTTACTGGGTTCGTATTTTAGTTCCGGGACTTGGTATAGGTCTGTTTCAGTATTTAGAATTGTCTGTAAAATTTGGTGCAAAACGGAGTTGAGTTGACGTGATTCGGACGTCCGGTTGAGAAATTGCATGTTCTTCATTTTAATTAAAAATTTCATTAGTTTTGGTATCTGATTCGTAGTTCTAAGTGTTATTTTGGTGTTTTGATCGTGCGAGCGAGTTTGTATGATATTTTTGGACTTTTGTGCATGTTTGATTTGGAGCCCCGAGGGCTCGGGTGAGTTTCAAATAGGCTACAAAGTGGCCTTGAACTTAGAAGAATAGCTGATGCATTTTTGTTTTGGTGTTGTCTGCAAATCTCGCATTTGTGAGGTATAGTTTACAAATGCAAGCCTCGCTTTTGCGAATAATGTGTCGCACTTGCAGACTCTGCATCTTCACAATTGCATAAGGTTTTGGTCGCAATTGCGACCCTTGTCCACTTGGTGCTGCATTAGCGAAGTATAGTCAGCATTTGCAAACTGCTTTGGTTCGCATTTGCAATAGGCTTGATGGCTTCTTCGCATTTGCGAGGGGTTGATCGCTTTTGCCATCATCGCAATTGCAAACTTTGTATTGCAATTGTGATAACTGCAGGTGGGTAAAAGAGGGGGAAAATGGGATTTAGCTCATTTCTTTCAAACTCTCAACCCTAAACACCCTAGAGGCGATTTTTCCAAGAGAATTTCTTCCTGTCATTATTTTTATACTGCGTACAGGTTATTGTAAGTGACCCTCCTTAGCCTCGTCACTACTTCATCGAGGTTAGGCTCGGCACTTATAGAGTACCTGGGGTCAATTGTACTCATACTACACTCTGCACTTTTTGTGCATATTTTGGAGTCGGTCCCAACGACGGTCAATAGATTGCTCTGGTTGACTATTGGACGGAGACTTGAGGTACAGTTTCTCGACATTCACAGCCCTGAAATTCCATTCTACTTTATCTTAGCTGTGTATTTTCTTTCAGACAACTTTACTTTCATTCAGACCTTTATTTGTATTATTCTAGTAGCTCGTGCACTTGTGACACCAGATCTGGGGTTATATTTTAATATTTCAGTTGTTATGGCATATTTGCACTATATTTCAGCTTTATCTCAGTTATTCAGTAATTTTCATCAGTTAAATTAGATTGGTTTTAAAATGTCTTAAAACTAATATAATGTTGGCTTGCCTGGCAAGTGAAATGTTAGGGTCCATCACGGTCTTGAGGGTGGGAATTCAGGGTCGTAGCACATCAGTTTCCCAAGAAGACATGGAAGCTATGCGTCAAAAAGTGGATCAAATGTCGCAAGAATTTCAAGCAACTTTGGGTTTGATCCAAAAATTGTTAAAAAAGAAAAGCAAGAAAGGCAGTCAAGCTGCAATGGAGTCTGAGTCTGAGTTTGGGGAGGAGACTGAGTAAGACTAGGATTAGCTATTTGAATATTTTAGAGTTGAAGTTAGAGACATGTTTAATTTATATTGTTTGATTAGTTGGTTGAATTGTTATAAATATTACTATTTGTTTTGTAGTAAATATTGGATTTGAATTATTATACTAGGTGTTTGGCTGGTTGTTAGGTGTTTGATTGGCTGTTTTATTTTAGTAGGTAGTATAACTAAAAATACAACAGACTTCTGCTAAAAGTTTTCCAGATTTGCGACCGATTCAGTCGCAAATTGAAAATTTCTGAAATTTTTTAATTAAAATTAGCGACTGATTCAGTTGCAAACTAAAATATACAGGCATATTTGGATTTAAGTCATTTGCGACCGAATTGGTCGCTAAATTTACAACTGATTCAGTCGCTGACCAGAATAAAAAAAACACAAATTAAAAGTTCCGACCGATTCTGTCGGTAAATTAAATAATAAAATTAATTTTTAAGTATTCCGACCGAAACAGTCGTACATATTGAGTATTAAATAAAAAAATAAAGAATGAAGAAATAGACAACATAGTCTCAAAATAAGTGAGACGGGTGGAATAAGGAAGAGAAGACGAGGTCGCGATCGTCAGCTGCTACCTCGACAACTCCAAGAAAAACTTTGATAGCTGCTCAATATCCACTACCGGGTCCCAGTGTACCTAGATATGCGCACAAGGTGCAGGGGGTAACGTGAGTACACCAACTCAGAATTAACGAACCCAAACTATGGACTGAGAGGTAGTGACAGACAAAACCTCAAAATTTTACAATAAACAGTATATAGAAATTAGACATGCTAACAGTTTATCAGAATGAGTAAATATGCCAATTATGCCATTATACTCTACATGCCATCATAAAATACATGTATGAAACCAGTGTGGATATGTATTTAGTGCTCACGAACCTCACACAGCAGTCCACTCAGTACCGAAATGTACATAATCATTGATGACCGTAGTCACTCCGTACTGAGGAAAAAGGCCAATCCAGCCCCACGGATAAAGTCCATCTCCGGAATACAACACTCGGACATGATCCATGTCCAGGGATGATCCATCCCTCACGTAATATCCACTTCGGACACGATCCATGCCCAAGAAAATCCATCCCTCAATATCAATGCGCTCACTGGGGGTGTAAAGACTCCGGAGGGGCCCTAGTGGCCCAAGCGTTGTATCAAGACAACGAAGGCATGATTTAATATGGCTGCGGTGTGCAGTCCGATCTCATAACTGTCTCAATAACAGGCTATCGGCCTCACTCATTACTCTTCAATCTCACTCACATGGATCACAGATGCATCCATCAGCCCGAAACAATGATAAATATGCATATAATTAACAATACTGAGACTGAGATATGAAGTGGTATGCTATAACAGGACTGAGTATATGAAATCAAATAATCACAAAATGAGACAATAATATACGACCACTCGGGTCTCGGCATTTTCGGCGTGAAGCCTAGCATTTATACTTAACAACAGGTTCACAATTACCACATTAACAGAAGCACAAATATCATCAGGGAATAATCACTAAGCGGTGCCATGGGATAAGCCAGACTACAAATACTCGGTGTACGCCCGCACGCCCGTCACTTGGCATGTGCGTCACCTCAATTATAGTCATAAATCATTTAGCTCGGGGTTTCGAACCCTCAAAACCAAGTTTGGAAACGTTACTTACCTCAAAACCAGCTAAAATACCATTCTACAGTGCCTTTGCCTCTAAATTCGGCCTCCGAGTGCTCCAAATCTACCAACAATCAGATGTATGTCATTATAATATGCCAAGGAACGAAACCTAATCGAAATTTATCAAAAATACTCAAAAATCCCGAAATTGGTAGAACCCGACCCCCGGTCCCACATCTCAAAACTCGGTGAAATTTACACCACAAAAATCCTCATCCTCCCACGAGTCTATACATACCAAGAACACTGAAATCGGAGTCCAAATGACCCCTCAAATTCCCATTTTAAGGTCTCTAAATCACAAGCCCTAATTACCTATTTTAACATTGTTTTTCCCCAAAGTTCCACCACTAATCCGACCTTTAATCACATATAAACGAGTTTTAAGTCCAAAATCCTTACCTCAATGAAGAACTATCGATTTTCCTCTTCAAAAACCCTTCAAAAGCTTCAAACCCGAATACCAATGGTGAAAGAATGGCCAAAATTCGCTAAGGTTCTTTTTATAGGTTCTGCCCAGCGATGACCGCACCTGCGGTCCTTTTCTCGCACCTGCGGACTCGCACCTGCGGTCCCAGATGCACACTTGCGAAAATGACTTAAGTCCGGACTTCCGCACCTACGGCCCTATTCTCGCACATGCGGGCTCGCAGGTGCGACCAGGCGTCCGCACCTGCGCTCCTTGGCCAGGTCCCCCTCTTCCGCACCTGCGACCTTTGCTGACCCAGCCAATTTCCACATCTGCGGAGCCTTGTCCGCTTCTGCGGGCTCGCACCTGCGGTTCCCCATCTGCAGGTGCGGAAACACCAGAAAGTTTCCCACCAGCAACTCCAAAATGCCAAAAATCATGTCGTTACTCATCCGAACTCAACCCGAGGCCCTCGGGACCCCAACCAAATATACAAACAAGTCATAAATGATCACCCGGACTTAGTCGAACTCTCGGAACACCCAAAATAACATCGAAACACCAATTCAACTCATGATTCAAGCCTAAAGATATTCAAACTTCCGAAATTCGCCAACGATGCTGAAACTAACCAAACCTCGTCCGAATGATATGAAAATTTGCACACACATCCAGAATGACGCTACGAACCTGCTCCAACTTTCGGAATTTCATTCCGACCCCGATAGCCTATTTTTCACTGCCGACCGAAAATCGACAAAAATTAACTTTCGTCAATTCAAGCCTAATTCTATACCGGACCTCAAAACTACATTCTGAACACACTCCTAAGTCCCAAATCACCTAACGAAGATATCCTAGCCATAAAATCTATATTCCAAGGTCGTTTACCTATAAGTCAATTCCCGGTTGACTTTTCCAACTATTGAGTTCATTTAAGAGACTAAGTGCCTTAATTCTCACCACGACCACTATGAACCCGAGTCAACCAACCTAACACCACACAAAAGAGATGAACCACACAAGCAATGAAGCATAAATGGGAGAAACGGACTAAACTCTCGGAACTACCGGCCGGGTCATTACAAGAAGATTAATGAACCAATTGAAAAAGGAGTTTTTTTGTGATATTATCTGCTTTGGGCCTAGGCTCTCACTATTTAAAACGCATCACTAGCTAGGGTCTAAGGATTACCTTCATGTTATATATGACATGAAGCTTTAAAGTGATCAGGCCAACAAGTTTTGGTAAGAATATTTTGTTAACAAACTTAATGTATATATGTTTATGTTGAAGCAGAGTGTAATAATTAAATAAGAGAGCTATAATTTGATAAAGGTGTCCACTTGCATTAATATTTCAAGCACAAATTTTTATTCATATATTCTCTGACAATGCAGATCTTAGTGTCTCATTTGCAGCTGATCCTAGGTTTATTCCTTTGAAACACAACCCATGTGAAATCCAAATATGATAACATAAGCTAGTACCATTTATAATAAATTAAGGTATTGTTTACTACTTTTTCCTCTGGATGTCTTTTTTCCTTTCTTTGGGTAGGAGAGGGAACCAGCAAATTTATTAATTTAAGTGTAAACGCAAATGATTTTTAAATTGAAGTGGTGAGTTTATCGGGGAAGTGTACGGTTAGCCAGTAATAAAATATGTATTTATTTTTAAGCCACTGTTTAAAATATTTTTTAGTCTTTAGTCACTGTTTGAATAAATTTTTATCCGCCCAGACGAAAATACATGTGATGACCCGAAAGGTCATCCCGTATATTCCTAGCTAATTCTGTGTTCCGAGGTTGTGAAAACCTCCTTCTATCTCATCTCGATTTGCGTGCGCAGCCCGGGCGTGCAGCCGGGAAGCCTTTATGTGAAAAACTGATAAAAATGATAATTTTGTATTTGAAATTTGAATAAAGTTGACTTCAGTCAACGTTTTTGGTAAACGGATCCGGACCCGTGATTTGACGGTCCCGGAGGGTCCGTAGGAAAATATGGGACTTGGGCGTATGCCCGGAATCAAATTCCGAGAAATGAATTTTTAAAGAAAATTATTTTCTGAAAAATATAAAGGTTTTTGAAAATAAAATTTGAGGTGAAACCTGTGATATCGGGCCCGTATCATGGTTCGATCCCGACACAGATTCGATATGTCTTATATGTCTTATCTGTGAAATTTGGTAAGAAACGGACTTAGTCTGACGTGATTTGGGCCTTAAATGCAAAAAATTGATGTTTAAAGAAGTTTTGAGAAATTTCATTGATTTTTGGTTTGATTCATCGTTTTAGTGTTATTTTATGTGATTTGGAACCTCGAGAGAGTTCGTATTAAGTTATATGACTTGTTTGTGCATTTGGACGGGGTCCTGGGGCGCCTCGGGTGTGTTTCGGATAGGTTCTGGTCCATTTTCCCTATTTTGAACTGCTGAAAACTGTCATCTGGTTTCTTTCTATGCGACCGCATAGAAGGATCCGCGATCGCATAGAGTGTCTGACTCGCCCAGTAATTTCCTTCACTGCGATCGCGGATCCTTCTATGCGGTCGCATAGAGTGTCTGACTCGCCCAGTAATTTCCTTCACTGCGATCGCAATAGTTGGTCCGCGATCGCAGAAGCCAACTTACTCCTTATACGCGATCGGATAAGCTGTTCTGCGATTACGTAGAGCATTTTAAGCCAGCTTCATTTTCCTTCTACGCGATCGCGCCTCGATCCCCGCGATCGCGATTCTTTAAAAGCCTGGGCAGATTATAAGTTTTCAAAATCGGGGTTTCACCATTTTAAGCATATTTTGACTTCTAGAACTCGGTTTTGGGCGATTCCTTGTGGGATTTTTACACAAATCGAATGGGTAAGTGTTCTTTCACTAGAATTAAATATATTTCATGAATTAGTTCTTGTTTTTATCACTTAAATTGTGTTTTGGGGTTAGACAATTGTGGGTTTTGAAATAAAACTTCAAAAATAAAAATTCATGATTTTAATGACCAAATGTTATCGGAATTAGATAAATTTGGTATGAGTGAACTCGTATCGGAATGGGTAATCAGAATTTGTAAAATTTATCGGGTTCCGAGGTGCGGCCCCGGGGGGTCGACTTTTGGGTTGATTTTTATAAATTTACAAAGATTGAAACTTTATTATTCGGAATCGTTCCTTATACATTTTATATGTATTTTGAAGTTGTTTTAGTTGATTTTGAGCTGTCCGGAGGTCTTCCCGTCTGAGAAGTCTATTTTTGAGTACCGGGTTGTCGTCTTTGAGGTAAGTATCTTGCCTAACCTTGTGTGGGGGAACTACCCCTTAGGATTGAGTCTTCTATGTTGATTTGTAGTCCGCGTACGCGAGGTGATGAGTGTGTACTCGAACTTATTTGCAAATAGATTGTCCGTTAGGGAGTTTTGGGTCTTATGTTCCCCGTATATGAATTGAACTTGTTATATCTAAATTCCTGATTCCTAATCTCATCTCCTCCTGTTCAAGTTAGATGTACTTGCCTAGAATTCCTTGTTTCTTATATGATCTTAATTGACTTAAATGAAGACTTTGTTTTTCCTACCGTTATGCTATGTCTTCCTTCATATGCTGCCTAATTACTGGGCATTGTTCAAATTGAGTTTATTCGGTGAAGCTAATTGTCTAAGTGAGATTGGTTATAGTTGATTTCCCTTGCCGGGATGATTTGGTTTCTTGGTTGCGAACTCGAATGTATAGAATCGTTGCTATATTTGTCTTGTTTTCCCCTCGTTATGCTGTTCTCTCTATGTGTTTGGTATTCCTCTCAGTGGCTACTTCTTATGAGCGAGTTGTTACCATTCTTATGACTTAAGTCTTTGTATTGATTTGCTCATCGCACTTTGTATTCGGCCTTGTTTGCTTTCGCGCCGGTTGTGGCAATATATGTTGTCTCTGTCGCATTCTGGTTGTTTTTCTCAGTGGCTGCATCGCATATTTAAATTGGGACTACGGACAGAGATTTGGGAGCTTTCCCCCTGTACTGCATCACATATTTAAATTGGGACTACGGACAAAGATCCGGGAGCTTTCCCCTGTACTGTATCGCATATTTAAATTGGGACTACGGACAGAGATTTGGGAGCTTTCCCCCTGTACTGCATCACATATTTAAATTGGGACTACGGACAAAGATCCGGGAGCTTTCCCCTGTACTGTATCGCATATTTAAATTGGGACTACGGATAGAGATCCGGGAGCTTTCCCCCTGTACTGCATCGCATATTTAAATTGGGACTACGGACAGAGATCCGGGAGCTTTCCCCCTGTACTGCATCGCATATTTAAATTGGGACTACGGACAGAGATCCGGGAGCTTTCCCCCTGTACTGCATCGTATATTTAAATTGAGATTACGGACAGAGATCCGGGAGATTTCCCCCTGAACTGCATTGCATGACAAATTCTGAGTGGCGGACTGAGTTCCGGTAGTTTATGATTGAGGAGCTTTTAATCGAAAGATATAAAAATATATATATATATAAATATATATATTGAAAAGTATAGCTGAAAAGCAATTATCTCCAGGAAAAGTTATGTCTAAAGGACTTCTTTTCGAAAGTATATTTGAAAAATATTTGTCTTGCAAAATGATGATATTTGAAAGAGCAGTACTTGGGAAAATATATTTTGAACATCACGTGTTTTGATGATATTTGAAAGAGCAGTAATTGGGAAAAATATATTTTTGAACATCACGTATTTTGATGATATTTGAAAGAGGAGTACTTGGGAAAAATATATTTTGAACATCACGTGTTTTGATGATATCTGAAAGAGAAGTACTTGGAAAAATATATTTTGAACATCATGTATATTGATGATACTTGAAAAAACAGTATTTGGGAAAGTGTATTTGAACACCCCGCATTTGAAGAGACTTTGTTATAAAGATTTCTCTTTATAAAAATATATAAATATACATTCAGAGAAAGTATGTTTCAAAGAAGAAGTTTCCCTATTCCAAAATGATTATATCTTTAAAGATTTCAAAATGAACTCACGAATTAAAGGTTTTCACTCGAAGGTTTGACAATTTTTATTGAGTTATTGGCTATGGCCTGACGTGAATAAATTGATGCAGCGTTGAGTTGCTAGTATTTTTATTGGGTTGAATTTCCCGCCATTTGGATTGCATTCCTTCCATTCTCTTTGCATATTTCTATTATGTTGTCCGTTGATCGTGATTATTGAACTTCCTTCCGTATTATTTGATCGTATCGTTAATTACTTCGAGAATTCGTTAGATAAATATTTTGTTTCGGTCGTTTATATATTTATGCCTTTTTACTTATTAGACCGGTGGTGTCTTGACTAGTCCTCGTCACTACTTTATCGAGGTTAGTCTTGATACTTACTGGGCACCGCTGTGGTGTGCTCATACTACCTTCTGCACATTTTTGTGTGCAGATCCAGGTTATCGTTGTTAGCAGCTGCGCAGATCATTGCTGAGGAGACTCAAGGTAACCTGCTGCTGCGTTCGCAGGCTTCGGAGTCACCCTCCTATTTTATTCTATTCAAATGTACTTACTTATTCCTAGACAGTTGTATTTAGATTTGATAGAAGATTCGTAGAGCTTATGACTTGTATTTACCGGGTTTTGGAAAATTGTAAACTCTGTCAAGATGTCTATATCGAGACTGTTATAATTCCTTTATTATTGTTGTTGTTTAGTAGAAATGTTAGGCTTACCTAGTCCCTAAGATTAGGTGCCATCACCATCCCCAACGGAGGAAAATTTGGGTCGTGACAATACCCTTCTGCTCATAAAATTCAGGACCAAGTGTCCTTAATTTATGAGTTTGTTACTGTAAGTTCAAGGCTAGCTGTCCTTAATTTATGAGCTTGTAAGTCTAAGTTTAGGACTATCTGCCCTTAACTTTTGAACTTGTAACTCTAAAGTTCAGGACTACATGTCCTTAACTTTTGAACTTGGAACTCGAAGTTCAGGACTACCTGTCTTTAATTTCTGTGCTTGTAACTCTAAGTTAAGGACTACATGTCCTTAATTTCTATGCTTGTAACTCTATGTTAAGGATCAAGTGTCCTTAATTTTAAAACTTCCAACTCTAAGTTCAGGACCAAGTGTCTTTAACTTATGAGTTTGTTACTGTAAGTTCAAGACTAGTTGCCCTTAATTTATGAGCTTCTAACTCTAAGTTAAGGACTACATGTCCTTAACTATTCTGATAACCTCCCTACTTCGACGACCCTCCATTTTTTCAGACAACTTGCAACTCTCACTCTCTCTTCTTCACACTCTCCTTTTTAAGCTACATACTTACTTTTTCTCAATCTTTATCCTAACAAGAAAAGTTTAAAGATCGAGCATAACAGTAGCTTGCAGGAATTTTATATGGGATGGAAGACTGCTGACAAAAAATAGATTATAGTCAAGTTACAGCTCATGAAAATCTGACGCCTTCACTCACGCCTTTTAGGAAGGAAAAGAGATAGAAGAAAGGGTAACACCGTTTTTTTATATTAATTTTAATAGACTAGTGGCTACTTTTGTTCAACATTAAAAATGCTTGATAAAAGTAAATACTACTTTAAAAAATGATTACCCCACACACTTTTTACGAGTTTTTCAAAAGTTGTAGGTCTTCAAATTATATTTCGAAAAAAAAGAAAAGAAAAATTGAGTACAGATGATCTCATAGATGCACCACGTAAAAGTGACACTCTAATGTAGTTAAATCACTTCTCTTTATAAAAACAAGGAAGTTTTCCTATGTAAATTTGAATTAATCGAGAGCAAAACAAATGGAATATCAAATATATTTGGTATGGTGGGGTTGGTATGACACCACATCCGCCAGTTGCTGATTCACTCGGTAGGGTGGGGTTGGTATGACACCGCTGCGTTGGTAAAAGTATGATATATTTATATAAAAATTTTCTTAAACGAGGTTAACTATATGATCCCGTTACTTCCAATTGCAAATTAGTCAAAAGGTGTCATAGTCGGTAGACCTTTTTAAAAGTTTTTCTCTTGTTAAAATTCAAGTTGGAATTTATCTTGAACTTTATCAGATTTTTTCTTTTTGTTGTGCTTTTGTCCCAATTATTTTTCTTTTGGCTACCTCCTAATTTTCTATATATCGTTTATTATTTTTTAAATTTTTTTCTATATTCTATTATTTTATCTGTGATCTTTAACAGGGTCACCCAAAAAAGAGCCTCTAAAATTTAAAATTTCATAAAATAAGCTTCTCTGTTAATCTCAAATCTTTTAATTTCTGTCTTTCAAAATCAAAAAACTTGGGTCTGGATAGAAATTTTAGATTGGGATCAAATTTAATTTTTATAATTTTTTTATTATAACATAAAAATATGTGTTATTCTATAATTGTTAAGTACTACTTAAATCTCTTTACTATTAAATTATGATGAATATTTCGCAAGCATTTTCTAGAAAAATATGAGATTTATTATTTTACTTTTTGGGATCTTGTAATTTATCTAATTCTGCGTTAACTCATGGGTTATGATTTATCTATTGAAGATATTTTTTATTATTCTTATTTTGATTTGTGAAATTTCCTTATTGAAGATGTTATTTTACTTGTGCAACTTTATTTTAACATACAAAAAAGATGTAGTTCGCAATTGAAATATTGATGAATTTACTTTTATTTTTAATAATGAAGGTGTGGTTCCTTCTTTAAAATGCTAATTACATTTGTTTCTTGATGTCTGAGATGTAATTTTTATCAAACAACAACAACAATATATTCAATGAAATCTCACAAGTAGGGTATGCGATAGAGATGTAATTTTCATATTTACAAATAAAAAATACCAATTAAATTGCGCGAATAAACGAAAAATTAAATAATTAAAGTGTTATCTAGTACTCCAATAAGCTTTACGTAAGAGAAAGTGTGCAAGCACGTTTATATGCAGCGATGCAAGTAAGTTATTTTTGTATGGTCACTAATGTAAATTAGCAATAGTCAATTATATTTGTAGTCGTAGATAGAGGTATAGCCACATTCAGTGATGGAGACTCAATTCTATAAATTATATTGTGTAAATAAAATAATAATTTTTAATAAACTATTTAATCACCTTAATATTTGAAATTTTAAAAACCTTTTGGGTAACAATAAATTCATATATAATGAATGCCACAAGCTTAAAATTCACACTTAAAATTCAGGACCCCCTCTGAGCAATACATATTTTTCATATAATTGTTTCGTATTCAAATTTACCGGTGTAAATAATTCATATTTGTATTGCATAATTATCACTAAATTAAAAAAAAATGAATTTTATCAAAAGGAAATTTCACTCCTAAGATTCGGAGCTAAAACTCTGACAAAGAAATAAAAATATATCAATTAAGAAATGAGGAGTCCTATTCATTCCAACAAAAAAAAAATAGAAGAAGAAAGAAAGAAGGATAAACTGGGACCCCCACGTCACCTCAATTTTATTTTCGTGAAGAGTGGGTCCTAGTTCTGTAGAGTTGTCAGCCATATCTGACTCATTGTGGGCCCCAGAATATTACCTTACAAAAATGCTCAAATCCCTAAGTATTCATCTTAATATTCATTTTCTTTTGTGGTTCAAAATAGAAATATAATGAAATTGAGGTCCTTATCCTCAAAGCTACTCCCCAAGCCGCACAACAAGTACGTTCATTTTGTTTGAGCCGATTAGCCATGCATACACGTAACATGATTTTTGACTATTTTTGCTTTTAATTATTGACTAAGAGTCCATTTGGATTGACTTAAAAAAAGTGACTTTTCAGCTGAAATAGCTTTAAGCCAAAAAGTAATAAATTGGAGTTTGCCAGCTTATTGCTTTTAGCTTGTTTTAAGCAGTTTTAAACTTATTTTAAGCACTTTATAGCTTTGTCAAATACTGGAAAAAAATTATAAAGAGCTTAAAAGCTGGCTTGACTAGCTTAAAACCCAATCCAAACACCCCCTAAATCAACTCTGTGACCGAAAAATATTAAATTATATATATATAAGGTCAGAGGCGGAGCTAGAATTTGACCTTTATGGGTTCAGAGTTATAATCTTTTTAAGTTACTGAGTTCTAACTTAATAAGTTGTACATATTTAGTGAATTTCTTAAAATAAATACATGATTTGAACAAAAACTATTCGGTTCGGCCGAACCCGCATCCCGTACTCTACCTCCGCCCGCGTATAAGGTCCTTTTAAATATTGCTATTGTAAACAAGTCATTTTTCGCGTAGAATTCATTATTATAACATCGGTAAAAAAAATTCCCCAACCAAACAAACCATTTAGGGTTTTGAAATACTATAAAGGGTTATTTGTTTCATTTAAGGTATAATGAGAATCTTTTTTGGTATGAATTTATGCATTACTATCATCGTTTTGTCTCCGTATAGCTGATGCAACATTTATTGAATTAAACCAGAAAAAAATTGTTTAATGTTTAATACAAAGAAACCAATTGTGGTTTACTAATACAAAATATGTAGTTACACTAGAAGCTATTGTTGCATATTTTATGGAATAGAATATGAAATAAGAACGCAATGTATTATAAATATTTGGATTATGAGAGTATCATACAAAAATACCCTTGAAATTTGTATCTAATTGTTATTCACCACATGACTTGAATTCCTATATTATAATTCCATTCGAATCCAAAATTCATGTGTAAAAACTAGAAAAATAGATTGAAAAAGACAATGGACACGAGGTATAATTTTTAATTTGAATTTCTCTCATCTACATATCCTACTTTACCATACAAATGTCCTATAATATCTACGTATATGGTTTTGTTACATTTCGTTTTCAGAATCTAGGGGACCATTGTAGAGATGATGGAGCTGAGAATTGGGGTATTGGCGTTTTTATGAGCAAACTGACAATGTTGATATAGGTTCAGTAGCTACCACCATTGACTAGCTAGCTACGTACATGCAGAGGCGGAGCCACAGTGATGGCTATCGGTTCGCCCCAACTTAATAATTTTGATTCAAATCATATATTATCTTAAAATTTTATTAAAATATTTATAAATTATTAATTTAAAAGGATTAGGATCCTAAACTCATAAGCTTGAAGTCCTCGCTTCACCTCTTCGTACATGGCAATACTTATGGCTATTTATTGAAACTACCTTCCTATATACCATGCATGCACTTAATTCCTGCATCTAATTTGGACCATATATTGAACTAGTCTCACCCCTCAATATATAACACTTGTCTTGTTTCTTCTTTGAAGATTATCTTGGTAGTTGTAGGAATTGTAACTTTCCAATCTAATATCTCATCCACTTTACTTTCTCTTATTCGCTATTTCTACTTATTCCACTACAATTAAATCAATAATAGTCGGCAAATGTAAGTGTAGATATCAAAATTTTAACGGATTAAGACTACATAAAATTTGGGCTAAAATCCTAAATTCAAGACACTACAAGATGAACTTGAAATTTTAGGAGTTGTTAAAGTTGTTTGGAGGCTACACATCTAATCGTAACTTCTGTAAAAAGTGTTACATGTATTCTTAAACATGCATCTTGAAAAGTGATATCAATCTCGAAAATACCATAAACGCATAGACATAATTTCATGAGGTTTACATCATATTGCTCCAGTTCTCGAATCACAGAAATTATTTGGATAGAAAATTAAGGGATAAGCAGAATTGCATGTACTCACAAATATTTATAAATAAAATATCTTTTTCTTTATACTCTATTTTTTGTTGTTGCAGTTTATTGACCGTAGTACGAAAATTTATTTCAAACAGTGTGAAGTTACTAAAACAATAAAGAAACAAGACAGATATGCTTTTGTTTAAGACACCACAAACCAAAACTCTCGTGCTCCTTAGCGGAGAAAAAGCTTATACTATATAGCAACCAAATACTATTTAAGAAATTTAACTCATGAAACATAATTAGCTTAATGATTCCAAACTTGAGTAAATTAAAATTAGGTTGAATATATATTAATTAGTGAGTCATTTTTGACATAGTTCATCTAGAAGATTAAGTTAATTCAAGTTGCATGTGAAGCTCAAAATGACACATAAGAAAACTTATTAAAATATTTTTAAGAAAACAAAATTTAGGTTTAGCTTGTTAGATGTAGTCATGATAAATAAAAGATAGTGAGACTTTTATTTGGTAATAAAACAAATTATAAAAGAACAATAAATGTATAAATAAATAAATCTTAGTTGGAAAGAGTATATTATGATCTGATTTAACTCAATTGACATGCTCATAATGACCTATAAGCAAATATTACAGAGGTTATGACCCAGCCTATTTAGTGATTCGAATTGTTTTAATCACACAAATTAAATATAGCTGTTTTTTTCTTTTTCTTTTTTTTTATTTCACACAAATATAGCTAGCTCATGAGTCATGACTTCAAGGGGCTTGATGCAAAAAATAATGTTTATCATGCAAATACATATTAAGTAATAGAAACATTTATCAGAAACATCAACTGTACGAAAATTTGGCTAATTAAAGGTTGACAGAACCAAATAAACGATTAATTTGGCAACTTTGATTGAATTGATTAGTCTTAATAAAAACATCAGATCAAATTGATGTAGACTTGCAGTCTATGCAAAACAATGAAAAGTCAATTTTTTATTTACTCATTTCAAGACAAGTTAAATCTTATAAATGTGATTATTGATTAATCCTGTCCCTTAAGAATAAATGGCCATGCTCCTAACAAGAATTAATAAATGGGAGCTTTTAAAGGTACTGCATACCTACTGCCTTCTTTTTTTACTCCCTCTAGTCTACAATAAGTGATCAATTTAGGCATACGTACGTAAGGTAATTTTGGAAAAACAAATTGAATTTTTTCTTGATTATATAAGTAAACACTTATTTAGACCAAAATAAAAAAGTAAATTGATCACTTATTATAGACCGAAGAGAGTATAAAAATAGGTTAAACTTTTAGATGTGACAAAATCAACCTATTTTTTGGTATCTCGTTTAACTAGTTCAACTTTAAGACAGGTTATATTAAGAGTCATTTGTTGACTTGATCGAATAGATTGAATCGAAAATAACCCACATATGATTAAACAGGGTCAAAATATTGTAATTTTGACGTATCAGAATGTAAATTTAGAAAAAGAATTAATTAAAGCTAAGTTTTATTTATTTATTTATTTTTATTTTTTTTTGAAAACACAAAATATAGAAAAAGAGTGGGTCATGCTGAGCTTGTTGGATTATGACCTATTAGCAAATTTTAAACAGGTTAAGTTATGATCTAATTTTTTATTTGATCCATTTTGACCGTTTAAATTTGATTCAACCCGTCCATTTGTCACTTTGAGCTAAAATTAAGAAAAACGGGACGTGCATATTTTTCATATTTTCCTAGTCTAAGGTTAGCATCATAGGTGTGGAGATGGTTATATACACCTGCTCCCTTTAATTAGGCTATTGTGTAGTTTTCTCCACGAAAGAGGGCTAGATATAGTGATTAGAAACTGGCACTGATGATGAAAGTTTCACTTTTTTTTTAAATCAGTATTTTTTTATAAAATTTTTAATTTTTACTTGAAGATGAATTTTGAAATTTTGAAAAAGTTCAAAAAGTTCTTTTCAAAATTTTCACTCAGATCAGTCACAAAAATAACTCAAAATTATATCCATGTCCAAACACAACTCTAATTTCTAAATATCATTTTTACTTAGAAATTCTTTTTCACTTGTTTCGGAATTCTACAATTCTTATGTCCAAGCGCCCACGAAAGCTCCATTTTAAGAAATCTGATACAATTGTAGCTATCTTTTGTCAAATAAACCGAGCTACCACTTGTTACTACAGGGTAAAATACATCCGTAATGCGAATTTTTTCTTGCACTTATAAAATTTTTACTTTTTTAAAAATAAAATGTATGTTCAAACACAATTCAACTTGTCCCAAAATCATTCTTTTTTTTTTTTGGGAAAGATTTAAATTTAAATGAATAATTAGAAATGGTTGCGCTAGATGATCTGTTCACCTGATTCTTACAAAGTATAACTCAGTATGCAAACATGTAATGTGTTTGTTGGAGATAGTCCAAAATGTACTGCCCACAAATGCCAATTGTCTTTTTAATTACTTCTTTTTTGGTGGTACAGTTTTTGGCTACAAGCGCAAATATTTCCCACCTTTTTCTCTTCCTCAATTTTCTGCAGAAACGCACATGCCATAGTCTGTGACATCTGCATGCATATACTGTGTGTGTGTGTGTGTTTTTGTAAGCATGTGTGATTTAAACTTGTGATCGAGTTGTGACTTTACTGACTCAAGGAAAGGTGTTTCTTCGAGATACCACATTTTGGTGACCTCAAGGAAAGGTATATACAGGAAAAACAGCTCAACTATTCCCTATTTGATTTGTGATTTTAATAGATTCGTACGTGCTTTAATTTTCTTGAGCTTAGGGTCAATCCGCAAGGGCTAATTTAGGCTACGGACAATGGGTTCAGTCAGCACTCAGCCCTTTTTTGTTTGTTCTGACAATGATTGTACTAACGCGCCATATTCAAGGAAGGTGTCGCGGTGCATGCTATTTACAAATGATATTGTATTGATTGACGAGGCGCGAGACGGTGTGAAAGCGCAATTAGAGGTATGAAGGCAGACCCTGAAATCTAAAGGTTTCAAGTTGAGTAGGACCAAGACAGAATACTTGGATTGTAAGTTCAGTGGGAAGACTCGAGGAGGGGAAGGGGAGGTGAGGCTAGACTCGCAGGTCATCCCAGGAGAGGTAGTTTTAAGTACCTTGGGTCTATTATTCAAGAGGATGGGGAGATTGATGAAGATGTCACACATTGTATTGTGGCGGGATGGATGAAATGGAGACTCGCTTCCGGTGTTTTTTGTAATAAGAAGGTGCCACCGAAACTTAAGGCTAAGTTCTACAGAGTGGTGGTCAAAACAACGGTGTTGTATGGGGCTGAGTGTTGGCTATCAAGATCACTCATGTCCAGAAGATGAAAGTAGCAAAGATGAGGATGTTGAGATGGATGTGCGGGCACACCAGGTTAGATAGGATCAGAAATGAGGTTATTCGCGATAAAGTGGGTGTGCCACAACTGAGGACAAGATGGGAGAAGCGCGGCTTAGGTGGTTTGTTCATGTAAGAAGGAGGAGCACAGACACCCCGCTGAGGAGGTGTGAGAGGTTGACATTGGAGGACCTACGGAGAGGTAGAGGTAGGCCAAAGAAGAGGTGGGGAGAGGAGATTAAGCAAGACATGGCGCAACTTCAGCTGGTCGAGGACATGACCCTTGATACGAAGGTATGGAGGTCGAGGATTAGGGTAGTAGAGTAGGTAGTTTAGAATGTTCATAACAGTAAAATTGGCATACAGTCTCGCTTTCTGTCGGTAATAGGTTTTATTACTAACTGTTGTTTTCTTTTATTGTTGATCACCTTACTATCTTGTTGTTTTTATTCTGCTTGTATATGGCTTTTTGGTATTGTTCCTCCGTGTCTATAGAGAGTCTATTGGAAACAACCTCTCTATCCTCAAAAGGTAGGAGTAAGGTTTGTGTACAATACCCTCTCAGACCACACAGTGTGAATAATACTGGGTATGTTGTTATTGTTGTATGATTTCACGTGAATTCATGCTCCTTTTCTTAAATCATGTAAAATAATAGTATTGAATTTTTTTTTAAATTACTTAAATATATGTGCATGTACTTGTGCTTAAAGACTTCCGTTGTGCAATAAATACTGGGTGCACCTCTACAAGTGAAATTGGCAGTTCAAATCCCACTTCGGACGGTCTTATTTTCATCATGAAATATCGATATACATGTGAAAATCTCTAAAATTGCAAAAATAAATAATTTGAAACCTATAATTTTAAAAGTGTAGTGAGTTCACGGTAAGAGTGGTAAAATTAAACTCATTAAATGTAAATTCTAGATCCACTAATGCATCCATAATCTTAAAATCTTAGATATCACCTCTTCCAATCGAAAATATTTTTTTTATTTTTGCCGGGTAGGGGTAAGGTCTGAGCATACACTACTCTCCCCGTGCCTGAGATTATGTTGAATTTGTTGTTGCTGATGATGATTTAATTGGATATATAATAAAATCTCTTCGAAAATATCAAAGTTAAAATTATGACAATCCCGATTCTTTTTATCTATCAATTTAGTTAGCAAAATGTATTTGATTTAAAATATTACTCACTGCCTGCAAAATCATCTAGATAATTAAAGTTTACACCAAAACACTAGACCATCCAAAAGCAAAATAAGAACACCCCACTTCTCCAACAAAGACAAAAAAACACAAGCCGCTAAACTCTCTATGATTCTTTTATTGAACTAGGATAATAAACCTAGTCCAAATGTGGCCTTATTTTATCAAAATATTAGCCGTTTGTGTTGAAAACGTTGTATAGTGTTCGGTGCACTACTTTGTTTTTGGAGATTCCCATAATTTTATTGCTTTCTTCCTCTATATCTTAGGGCATACTTGCTTAGGTTTCGGAGAAGTTCCTTTGCATATAGTGGGATCCAATTCCTACTCCTACATAATAAAGTGGTCAAATGGCGGAGACCACATTATCTGGCACTTCATTTATCTTTATTTTTTTAATCATTAGATATTTCAAAAGTGAGCAAGTTATCCGGTGTGCATCATATGGACGGCAGGGGATTTTCCTGAACTTTTCTATAAAAAAAAAACATTATGCAATAGTAATTTCCTTTTCTCTTGTTTCCCTACACTATGTGTGTGATGACCCGATATGTAATCTTATATTTTAGAACTTAATTGCGTGTTTTGAAGCCTTAGATACCTCATCTTAGCCCTTTTCGGTTTGCGTGCGCAGTTTGGATATTTTCCGGAAAGTTTTTATGTTAAAAACTGAAAAAATATGAAAATTTTGCCTTAAAATCTATTTGAGTTGACTTCGGTCAACGTTTTGAGGAAACAGACTTGGATTCGTGTTTTGACGATCCCAGTGGGTCCGTATGGTGATTTGGGACTTGGGCGTATATCCGAAATCGAATTCGGAAGTCCCTAGCCCGAGTTATCACACTTTGTTGAAATTTGAAAGTTTAAAAGCTTAATGACTTTGAAAGTTTGACCAATGTTTGACTTTATTGATATCGGGTCCGTATTTTAGTCCGGAATTCGGTTAGGTCCATTGCTATATTTATGATTTATCTGTCAAATTTGGTGAGGAATGGAGTTGGTTCGACGTGATTAAGACGTCTGGTTAAGAAAATAGAAGTTCATGAGGTTTCTTAAAAATTTCCTTTGATTTGATGTTTTTTTTAGTAATCCACTAGGCTGAGCGCCTAGGGCTAGTTTTTATTTATTTATTTAATT